>QVNV01015365.1:0-14598 GCA_014825455.1 Pseudomyrmex pallidus | reverse complement strand
TGTGAGTAGATGTTTGGTTCAAAACGTCAGTTGTTTAATTGGGGCAAAAGTTAACTTAACAATTTTAAATGGAAACCCTTATATAAAATAAAATGTATATCGATATGCGATACATCTTTCACATACAATGTATAAAGGCCCGTAATGGCCGCGCGTAATCAAATTATTGAATTATTATCCAACATTACGAAACGACTCACTCCGCGTCAGTGCAAAATATATAAATCAAGAGAAGCAATATCGTTTCGATACTGAGTGTGAGTCAAAACGAGCTGCCGATATCCGACCAACCTTGCATCCGTCTTTTCTTTGAGAGCTGCTTTCTTCTTTCACGCGAGCGAATTTTCGTATCTCAGATTTCCGAACTGAATTTCCTTCAAAGCTAATAATAACACCATCGCGAAAAACGAAGTGTTTTTATCGCCCAGCTTTGTATTTTTATCGATAACCTTGTATTGTGTTGATATGAAATATACTTAAAGTGATTATTTATGCTTCCGCGGAATCGAATTTTAGAGCGCTGCGCGCGAAATATTTTTATTCAATCGCAAGAGATACATTATGGACATCGAAATGGATTTATTACGCCAGTCTTACACTCGGGAAATGAGAAATGTAATTAAACAGGCCGGGAAACAGAAATACTTGATGATGCACGGAAATAACAACTGGCCATATCGTTTGAGTAGTTTGTGACACCGCGAATAATATACGTACATTTCCGCGATTGTTAGTTAGCGTAATGAGATAATGCGGTGGCGCGATGAACATGTTGATGTGTATATCATTACTGTCATGTTTGTTTCATTATGCTACCCCGTATTATATCCGCATTAATTTATACGCCGTACAAACGAGAATTTACGACGCGTCTTACTAGCTTTAACGTTTCTTCTTTCGTTGAATAGTCGGAACTTATTTGATTAATGAGAAAATTTTAATTTTTTTTTTTTTATGACAAACTTAACACGCGAATCTTATCTCGAACTAACTAACACTTTTGTCGTCTTCATCGCTCGTACAGTTTCACAATTCATAAATTCCAATATAAAATTGATACTGCAAACAGCTTTGCGCGGAAAAGCTGGATTAGCTTCTCGTTAACTGTCTCTAAAGTGGCTCGAAACTATAGCTTCGAAGCTTCGAGGAGAGGTAAGTCCTTCGATAGGGCGGAAATCTCGGCTCTAAACTTGAGCAACAGAGAATTCATGCCTTGGTGAATACTCGCCTTTAACAGTCTACCGCGCTGCAGGAGAAAGCTCTCTGTGTTTGTAGTCGCCCTGTAGCACGGCCAATGGTGCTTGTAACCACACTGTTAGCGTTACAAGACGAGATCGGGGAAGAAGGGAGGGTTAAAGTCGCGGACAGGATACCTTGACAATAATTCAATTATAATAACTTACAGCACAGCGACTTTGAACTGGAATATCGAGTTAACTTAAGCAAGACGGCGCGAGATCCGGGCTTATCTCTTTTGTCGCGCAGTCCGCCTTAATAATCTCGGTCGTTGAAAACGTCACGAACTTCAGTGGACTTCGCGCGCAGTACACACTTCGCAGATAATAGAGAAGTCACAACTAGTGTTTAAAGAAGATAATTTCGAACATGTAACAATTGCATTGCAACAATGCAGAAACGACAAGTACAAGAGACAATACGTTAAATTGCGGAGAATACGTTAAATTTTCCTATATTTAAATATTTCCACTATCTTCTCCAACTTACGAATAAATTAACGTTCGTAATTTTTATCACGATGTTTGAACGTTGACGTTGTCAAAGTTCGAGCTTTCGCTATGTACGTACACACGCACACGCATACAATAAGCGGCAGATGTTATTTTCTTTCAAATTTATCTTTAATCGCTTCGCGTAGCGACGAAGGCGGACGTTAATCGGTGAAATGGCTGTGAAAGTGGATGCATTTAATACGGTATATTCGATGAAAAGCCTACGCCGACGCTGATCGGCCGGTCGCTTGATGGTATCTTTACGGTTTGTTAGATGGCCACGGGTCATCGCTCGGCCGTGCTGATGATGTGCGACCCATTTGCGGCGAAGCGGTCACCGTGTCGGACGGTCACGATCGAATACACGTACATACATATATACCGCGCGGATCCGAATCCGTAACGACTTCCAATTCCCCTGTCGAAATATTTTTTCAAATCGCGAACATTATCCGCCGATTAGCGCGACTGTTCGATATTCCGAGACGTTCGTATATTCCGCTGGAAACGGGGTATCGCACAGATTTTTTATCGCGCGCTGAAAACAAAAAGAAGAAAAAAAAAAAAGAAACCAGAATCTCTCGAAAAAGAAAAGAAAAGTTCGTCTTATGTCGCGTTTTTTTTCAAGTTGTTTTTTTTTCACGTTTCGCAAAATTTCGTTATTATTTTTCGCATATACGTTTTTATGTATTTTTCATTTTTTATATTGAAATTCAATTCGCAATTAAAAACTCAACTTTTCATGTATTCCTTTCTATTCCGATGTGATAGTTTTATTTCGCTTGGGTATTGCGCGAAATCCAACTGATAACGGAAATATTACGCTGAAATCTAGCGTAACGCTGCCATTTGTCCGTCAGAAAGGTGCGAAAAACTCGTTTAACTAAAAGCGCCGCGCCGCGTCATGCGCGCGCTCGTCAAAAAAAAAAAAAAAAAAAAAAAAAAAAATCAATCACGAACCAGGAGAGAGAGACATGACCCTGATGCATTAAAGTGCGTATCGCTTGGTTATATGCAGTGTGTAATATCGGACGCGCGCGCTCGCTATATATATGCGATACGCGGCGCGTCATGGGACATTCAACATCGCTGTTTGAAGGGATGCAAAGCACACACGCTGCAGCACAAACGTGGCTTTCAATTGATTCAGTTCCTCGGAAACTCGGAATTACTCATAATCATAAGATACGTGAGACCGGGCTGGATTATGTGTGCAGTATCGTTGGTGCTTAAGGAAAATCGTCTTATTACGGTAAATCTTTTGTTAAAATACATATCCACGTTATAAAAGTATTTCTTATCGCACAGTTATATATAATCAGTTATTCACGCGGCGTTGCGCGTGCGGGAAAGATAAAATATGCACGAAGCTTGCGTACATTGGCGAAATCGGATTTTAGATTAAAAGCTTAAATGTATGGTTAATGCTTCCTAAAAAATTTATCATATGGGAAAATGTATTATCTCACTTAACAAAAATGTGAGATACAACGTGTACATAGAATCTATCTGGAATATATATTTAGACTAATAAAAATAAATATAAAATAGTACAACAGAGCCAAAATAAATAAAAACAAACGTAACTACTAACAATAATTACTGACAAACCGATAATTATACAACATATCGTGATTCTAAGAAAAATAACACGAGAAATATGGAAGTGCAATTATACGGCCAAGTTTCCTATACAAAAACTTTATTTTCTTATCGAATCAAAAGGTCTCGGGCGACGTTCTTTACATCGCGGCGATACGAATCCGTGCCATTAATTAGCGGAACAGATGATACCAAAGTCCATTTGCATTTAGGCAATTATTCTCTCGCGGCGTTCTACTTTACTTGACATTGAAATCCCATCGCATCCGGTAAGTTATGATATTTAGCGGAGCGCGAAAGCGAGAAGATTACGGATATTATTGCATTCAGCTAAGTTTGCGCGATTTCCGCGAACTTACGGATGCAGCATAAACTACAAGCTCGCGACATCGCTACCTGCTAATTACATTGTGTCATTTCAAGATTAGTTGCGAACGTTTCTATCGTGTATACGCGGCGCGCGCCGATCGATCGCGCGATTTTATACGTTTCCAACAAGTTTGCATTATTTTTCTTTCGCATTTAATTAAGTATGTACATATATATATAGTCTTTTTATCTCAAATTCGGCGAACAATAATCGAGAGTGTACATGAATTATGTATGTAATGTCGCGATGTGTGAATGCGCGGCGACAATTACATGGCGCTTAGCTACAGGCGCGATCATTAATAATCGAACAACTGTTGATGTCGATCAATAACGGGATGAAAAATACGTCGAGCCTCCGACAACTGGACGCGCGCGTGTATTCGTGACGCTCGTATTTTGCTAAGAGAGAACTTCATATTTATTTCGTCGGTCGGTTAATATTTTTTCGGAAATTTTTATACGGATCGAGTTCTCGTTTTGCGAAACGCTGGAATCAAGCTTGTTCAACCGCTGGATCGTGCTGCGGCGGAGATCGGTTTTCTCGTTTCCCACAATTGACTTTCGATGTATTCGACAATGCGCCGGGCCACCCCTGGCGGAATTACGGTGCGAAAATCGCACCACGAGTGGCTTAAGCGGAAACAGTAGGCAACTATTTTCCGTCTTTCTCTTTTATTTTTTCTCTGTTTCTTTTTCTCTATCTAACGGAATTGCATTCGACGATTTGCCGATTAGATGATACACATACACTCGGAACAGAGAGAGCGAAGAGCTGTCTCTCCATTTACCATATCCCCATAGGTCGCACATATGAGGCGTGGTTCATGTACGACGAATACATAGGGAAAGATACGGCGGATCTACATTCGCCGGGAGAGCAGTGAAAAGAAATATAGTTTCGACGAAACATTTTATCTAATCCCACAGAGACCATAATCGCGTCTTTGCCGTATTCTTCCGTAGTTTTGCGAGCGTCGTCGTTGTCATCGTCGTCGTCGTCGTGTGTACCGTGTGTGTGAGCGGTAAAGCATTTTAAATGAAAATTTTCTGACCACTTGTTTGCGTTTATATCTCGCGAATGTTTTTTTTATGAGCGTACTTTTGTACTTCAAGTGGCGGCAACACGTCGATGTAACGCTATTGTAGCCGTCCGTCGGTGTTACAGAAAATTTTTCGGTTAATTAATTCAAAAGCTCAGAAATTACTGCACGTAACCACTGCAAAATAACTTTCCGCATTTCTGTGGAATATATAATCCTTTATGTTCGCGTTGTAATCTACAACCTATTCAGGCGATTTATTATGCCGCGAAGTATAATGCCGATCGCGCATGCGAGTGTTGCAATAAATTTCGCCTGCATGAATTTTATTTTTTTCAATTAGTTTTAGTAATATTTGCGAAAATATAGGTTATTGAATCGAGTTTCGACACACAGTTTTCCTGATGATTTTTATACGGAAACAGAATAATATGTACGTACACGTGTGCAGCTATTAGTATTCAAAATTATATTCCCTAACGATGCGCAATATTGCACATGACCGAATTTATTTATTTCATATTTGTTAATGAATATTTTTGATGCAAATAAATGGCGCTTGAAAAAGTTACCTCTCAACAAGTTTTTCATTATTCACAAATTACACCGTGTTTCGTTTCAATTTTTTTTTTTTTTTTTTTTTTTTTTTTTTTTTTTTTTTTTATTGTGAGTTATACAATGTACGCAATAGGACTCTAGGTTCGAATCTGACACTGTCCGAATATCCGAGAACGTTGAAAAATACAAACAGAGTTTACGTCACGTTAAAAAAAATGGTCGAAGTACGATCAGTTTGATCTGAAAATTGTCAATATCCGGTTAGATTTCCAAAAAAAAATAAACCAGAAAAAAATAAATAAAAATTTGCATTACTCGGATTACTCGGAATAAAATATTTTAAATAACGCGACCGTTAGTTCTCGGCTCGATACATATACGCACGATCTATCTCGTCAAGAATCAGCTTATGTAACAAATTCGAGTTCTCGTCACGCATTCTCCAATTTTGGATTAACACGAGACGAAAGCTCAAACTGAATTTAGGTCTCAGAAATATATCAAAGGTAATTTCATTTTGGCCGTTAAAACATGCAGCATCCCGCCTCATCTGTTATTCCGTATGTAGCCTCTCATAGGTTTAATACGTTGCCTCGCTCTTCCACGAGCGAACCATTACGCATTCCCGAGCACGGCATTCCATAGTCACTTTCATGTGGTCCCAAAATCCTCCATTCTTAATTTCAGCCGACACGAACGTTTAACGCGCGTCTTTCATTAAATCGCGGTGCCCGACATTTCCTGAATCTTTAGCATCTTGTGAAAAAAAAAACGACGTGTTTACATTTTCAAAATTCACAAACAACGTGAATTTGCTTCGTCTGTGTCAATATACTAGTAACGTCATCTCTGATTACGCGTTGCTCGCATCGGATTATTGTAAATCATCGAGCAATTATCACATCGCGACGATATCGCGAGAGAAATCGTGCGTCTTAATAATTTTGCTTTGAAAAACGACAGCATCTTCGGAATAGCAAAATAATTGAACGATCCGCCACTAAATCTCTCGCTTAAGTCTTCCTCTACCCTATATTCTCCGAATAGATTCATTCTTGGATCGAAGTGTATACATCTTCCGCCGTCGAGAAGAATTCGCTCGCGTGAATTTCTTTGGAAGATAAAAAAAATTACGGAGTAATAAAAGAATGTTACACACACACACACACGATAAGAAGTAGGTAGCGAAAGAGGGAAACTTCTTTCTCTCGAAGCGGAAGGAAACAAAGCGGAAAACGAAAATGCACTGCGCGCAACAAGCGACTGTGAATTTATGTTGCCGTGTGTGCGAACAGATACTTTTCGCTCGACCTTTCTACAAATAAAAGGTAAGATATAATGTGAAAAGGATATAATGTTCCTTGTACTGGATCTTCTTATCGTGCGCTGACAAGGGAGTCGCTCGATCATCTGTGGACGCGCCGCGAGAGATGTTAAAAATTGACAGGAAGAGGATCATGAGATTTCGCAACGAGTATCAATGGCAAAAGCATGACGCGGAGAAATCCGTTCAGAGAAGAACGCGGGTTTGAGAAAAGCGAGATGGACCGGTCGGGGGACATTTCGCGCGATAGCGAACAAAAGGAAAAATGTGCAAGAAGGGAGAGTGGCGTATTGAGAAAACGATGGTCGATTCGGAGCGATATCGGCGAGACAAAAGCAATGGAGAAGACGCCATCTCTGTACAAAAATAGGGGAAAAATCCTGTATGAATAGGACGAACGTGATGAAGAAGAAAGATGAAAAGACGTCAGAACGCGCGCGCGCGAGCGCGCAGAAGGATATTAAAATGGAAAAAAAAGCTACAAATGGCGGGTATAGAAAATGCGAAAAAATTCGCTCAAAGTTTGTTCCTAAACAACACGTTTTAGATTTTATGTCAATTTATAAATGTCTCTTTCCTTTCTTTTGCCTATAATGCGAAATTTATTTATAACTTGCACGTAACGAGTTTGTCTGTTTTGTTCTGTGTTAAGTATTCCTTCGTCGTTATTCTGCATTGCGTTCGTTACCCAATACAATGCCCTGTTGTTGGTCTTCCCCGTACACTACGGATTCTTTAGTTTGCGAAGAGTCTCGCGCGCGCGAAGAGAAAATGTCACGTACTTTCATTTTGACTTTCTTTTCAAGCTGAAAGTTAATTTTACGCGACTTATGACGGAGAATTGTCGCATGCGAGACACGACGGGATGAGTCTGACGTTTGCACCTACGCAAAGTAAACTTGCAATACACGTGCGGAAAATAGCTGCAAATAAAACTGCATTGACACCCAGGAATCACATGCCACTGAACGCGATACCTACATGTATATATGTTTCCTTAGACGCTATGAAAAGACACATGTGCCTCGCCATGTAACTATATTTAAATTAACGATAAAATATAAACCTTTCTTTCATGAAAAAAAAAATATATTCTAACACAGCAAATAAAAAACGTTCACAACTTGATTTTTTCTTTGTTTATCAAATTCATTCAGATTCAAAGTGTGATAATTCTCAAAATATCGAGCGTTACACGTTCATATCTGCAATTCTGTGCAACCGGCTAGGTTTGCGTAGGCGAATAAACACATTTCAACGGGGAAAAAATATTTACTTGACAAATGTGATGTTTTCTGTGTGTCTACCATCCAATAGAACAAGAGCCAACGCTTTGTAGGTTGCGCTTACGTAAGCATAGTGTAGATTCGAATGCAGATATTTGCGCGAAAAAGTTTTGATCAAATTTTTCTTCCGTGTGTTCGTATGAGAAACTCGAAGTTAGAGGGCGGAGAAAGAAAAAAATTGTCGAGTGCAAAAAACTCACCTAAAGCAAACTGTCGTAAATACGACTGATGGTGTTCGCGATAATCAAAGAATCATGTACACGTATACACATTCAAGAAGACAAAGTCGTTATCGAAGAAAACTCCCACGCGAATGACTTTTTGCTTTTTTTCATGAAAGAGTAAAAGGAAGGAGAAAAGTGCTTACACACACGTGTGTTGACATATATCAAGCTATGTATGACGCAATCCGAGTGAAGTTTCACACGTCGGTATAGGTGATGTTAATGAATCTGTGATGTAAAAAATCCGCAATTTTTTTACAAATTTTTTAGACGAAAACAAAACTTTTTAGTACATTTTTTATTACAGATTTTTTTTTTTTAAGAAGTAAAGGAATCGATTCTTTTTTCAACGGACGCGTATCGAACGAGTGAAAAAGAATATATCTTGAAAAATGGTTCGCAGTGTATATTGTACTGATTGCGGCAATGAAAAATGAATATAAGCATCGATATTTTGATGTACATCGTTTTCGAGTTATAGCCATTTTTCGGTCCGACGCAAACAATGTGTGGATTGCGGTTGATATTTTACCTCGATTGATTTCGGAAATTTATTAACCAAGGTAAACCAACATTTGGAAAGCCAAATAACGGTTATATTCTCACGAACTAATCGATTACAGCGGAGCTACCATGTGTGTGCGTTGAATTTAGATACACACAATAGCGTTCGCAATTAATTTCTACAGTAGAGAACGAGTGAATTGAGTTCTTATTATATTTTAATAATATAATTTAATAACTCATTAGGGAGCGTCTTGTGTTAATGTACTAATTATTGGTTATTGCTGCCATACGTTACAGCTTTATGTGTACAACAAATCATCGTTGTATATATATATATATATATACATATATACATATAATATATGTACATGTATATATTTTCATGATAATAAAATATTAGTTTTAAACAATAACACTTTATATCAGTATATATCGGATTATTGCGATATATAACAAGAATGTAGCAATTAATGCGCCACCTATGACATAATTTCACAGTCTATATGAGATTATTATAACGATGATTTATCGTGCAATAAAACCGCGGAATCAGCATAACTGCAGAATGTTACAACATCGCATGTACCGCAAATCCGAGTTAATGGGAAATGTCAATAAGCTGAATTGCGCGAAATATAATTGAATCGTAATGATACGCTTAAATCGCCTGCAAAAATCATTCATGAAAAAGAAGCGAGTTTCGCGAGTTTTCGTTAATCAAAGTAATATAATTCTCGTTCTGTAACTTTAATCAATTTTCGGTCATAAAGTGAGAAAATGTAAGTAAAATAAACATCAAGTTTGATTTACCAAATTAAACTTTATAATATTATCTCAACATACGTACACGTTACTTTCATTGCTAAAGAAATTAATTAATTTTCAAATTCAGACGACATATTTGCTGTCCCGTACTTGTATATATACAAGAGAGAAAAATAGTTTGATTTCTTAAAAAGTGAGTGTAAGCGAAGTTTAAAGGACTCGTGCGGCCTTTCGCCTGCCACAAACTACTCTAGAAAGTTTACTTGTGTCTAAGAATTTAACCGTGAAACTGCACATCGTGTTCTGTTTCTCAATTTAGCTTCAAGTTGGCCTGGTGTTTCTATCGCCACGTGAGAACTGTGATTAATAAAGCACGAACTCAGAAAACTTCACATATTTACTTCATCATTTTCTATTAGAAAAAAAAAAAAAAAAAATGAATGACCGACTCTAATATAACAATATTGTACATTCACAAATAAATAAATTCAAAAATAACACAAATAAATGTTTATAATGATACTCTTTAAAACATTCAAATTTCTCTTATCACCATATCATTATTATGCATATTAGGTTTTTTACATTCCAGTTTTATCGGTTTCTTTGATTTAAATTTCAAATAATCGCGTACGCGCAATCGAAAGTAATGACTTTTGAGGATCGAGGGATGTGAAGATTATTCCGGACTCGGAGCGAACATGTGAGAAGGATTTAAAATCAGGAAAGAAAAGAGAAGCTTTTCCTAGTTTCCAAGTTCCCCGTAGAGAAAGGGCGCAGTGAAAATATGTGGGGAAATTATCCAAGTTGGTATAAAATTCTCTCAAGCACCGCAACGCAGAATATCATTTAACGTTTTTTTTCTTTTCTGCTCTTGTAAAACTAGCCACATTTTATATAAATCTGTTTCTCGTTGAAATAGCACTCCTGGTAATATTCAGGGGTAATGCTCAGGGGAAATAATGCGGTTATTAAAATATTATTCTAAAATAAAAGGGAGAGATGTGTACAAATAAAAGCAACGCTGCAGCGTTTATACGTTATGAATGATACGCGATAACTTTAACGAAAACGAGACCTCAATCAATTACACAGCAAAACTAAATTGCAAGTTTCAATCACCGATCGGTAAAATTTTCCCAATAATGGCGGAGTACCTATACATACATATATATCGAACGCGCGACACATTACGCGAAGGCAGCTGACGCTCTCTCGCGTGACTCCCGCGTCGCCGCCGACCCAAGCGCAAATTTTGCGAGCGCAATAACAATTGAGTCTACTAATTTATTGTGACCGGCGAATTCGAGCGAGAAATTAAATCTAAAGCGAGAGAACAAACCGTCGCGATAAATCTTCTAAGGACGTCGTGGCCCATATGCGCGCTCTTTTTCTACCGACCATGCGGAAATTAATGAAAATGGACCGAGAAATGGAACGTGCGGCTTGTGAGCGTTAGTCGCTTCCCGTTTACGTGGCCATGCATGTCTGAAGCGGTGTCAACCGCATCTTCTTCATGATAGCACGGCGGACAACACTTTAAGGTTTCGCGCAATGCCGCGGCACGTATCAACGCGCTTCACCGTCGCTTTTCCTTGACACCGTCTGTTTCCATGCGGAACAAAACACACTCTTCTTCACGACTCGAGCAAAGTGCGCGCGACGATGAATCCAGGCGGTTTTCGCGAGCAAACTGCAAAGTGCTCGCGCATTATAAATTTGCATAAATTAAATCTCCTTTTGAAACAAGATTCAGAAAGTGGAGAAAGAAAAGAGCCGGAACACGGTCCATGATCCGCTCCCGCCCCCCGTCGTGTTACGATGTCGTCGTGTCATCTCAAAACTTATTTTTCGTCACGAATGTCGCGCCATTTTTCCCTAACTACTTCATCCCTCCGCAATTTGCTCCAGCTGTCTCGTCTTTATCTTTTTCTCGAGTTCTTGGCTGCTGCTTGCGCGCGCGTGAGCTTCGTTTCTTGAGTCGTCGTTGATTCTTCTTCCCTGCGGCTTCAAACCGCGTCTTGTTTTTCTCCTTCGGGACCTGGAACTATTGTTCTCTCGGCTTACTGTGGTCGTAGTGTACTCCCGATAGGTTTGAAATTGCCAGCGCTGCCACCTCCTTCTTCGGTAAGTCGGGCGGACCGCAATTCTCCGATATACTCTATCACCCGTCGGCGCGAATCAACCAAATTAAATTGACAAAAAAAAAACAAAAAAAACAATCATTAAAAGTCCATGATAAACGCGCGCTCAGACTTTTCCTCAATGTTCGTTCGTCAATGCCAATTATCCTGCGAAACATTCGCAAGAAGTCAAAGATATAGTTACACGACCAACGTCAATTATAAACGCACGCGTAACGTTGACGTCTCGCGTAAATAACATTAAATACTAAAGCCTCACGTGTCAAGTTAATGTGCGCAAAGTATAATATGTGTTACAACACAATTGACAGACACGACGGAATTACCCGCGGAATCAATTTATTTGACAAGCCCGCTTAAAATAATCCGCAGTGCATCTCAACCGCTCTCCGTTCGATTAATTACTATTTTATGAAACAAATTGAGCCATTTGATAGACGCGGTTAGTGGAGCTACGAGAAAATTATTTATCGCGTTAATTTGGTGTCGACGCGTGTGTGATTCTTTTTATAACCCTTCCGTTTTTTTTCTTTTCTTTTTTTATCGCGCTACGAGAAACCGCGCTTATGAAGATTTAGTGTTTCAATCTCGTGTAAGACACCGCGCACGCTTCTTCCGGTTTTCGCCGACTTCGAAATCAAGAAATCTCAGGTTACACCTTTATTGTTCCCTATGGTATTTCGGTGTTCAACCGTCGTACAGTGATTTACTTGCAGCCCCCTTACTCCGATGCTTTACGAGCATCCGTCTCATACGACGATATATGGGAAGCTGAATTTACATGTGCGCGCGAGACGGTCTCGTGGCGATTAAAAGTTATATATGCGGAAGATATAAACGCGCGCGCATACTTTCCATTTATTCTTGCCGCAAACACTTTTTTTTTTGACAATTATTGATATTGTAAACTGCTTTGCTTTTCGAATTCAATATTTCTATGAGAAAATGGACGTACGTAACACATAAAAAAAAAAATTAAATTATAATATTTATGAACGTAAAACTATTGTTGAATTATTCTTATTCTCTTTTGTGCATGATATTTCTATATAAGTTCGTGTTTTCATTTATGCGAACGACGTTAGAGAGATATAATATACATTTTAATTTCCATAAAACTATATTCCTTCTCATAAAGGAGTGTAATGAAAGAAGGAGCGATGTTTTATAATAAAAAGCATATTACATTTTTTTTTTATTTGTTCTTCCATACGTAAGCGCGGATAAATAAATAATTAAGAGTAATGTTTGAATAAAAAAGTAAACGGTTGGTTTATCTACATTTTATTTTTATATAAAAATTTTACGGAATTATTAGTGTACAGAAGGATACAACTGAACGCTATTGAATTAACGAAGGCAAACGTGCGCGCGGTAGAATACATTTGAATAAAATATAAAATTTGTAGTCCAGAAAGAAAAAGAGAAATAATGAGAGAAGAGAGAAAGAGAGACAGAGGCCAAAGTCTTATTAGCTATAAACTACAACAACGTTGTCTTGCACAATCAAATTAACAAACTAGCTCAGCAAGAAACACTTCCCTTAAGATTAATTGCTACTTATATAATAAGAAAATAAAACTGGAAAGTATACCAAGAGCTCCCGCATAACTTTGACCTGAATACCGCGTTTCAAGCAGAGTTACCAGCGATTCTGAAAAAAACATTTTTCATGTTTACTTTAATTTGAGCGCAACTTGTGCAAATTGAAAGAAAAAACACAGCTCTGCTGTTAAATTTTTAATAACATTTTCTCGCCTACACGTTACGAACAGTAATTTACGGAAATTCGGAATATACCAGGTGCAAACCGTGTGCGTGTCAATCAGAATAATTTTCTTCTCTCACTGTCAATCCGTAAGTCATATCGAAAAAAAAAAAAAACAGTAAAATTCCATACGCGCTAAAAATGACTTTTTAAATATTTTATATGGAAATATATATTTATTACATATATATAAAAATATAATGGAATGTCAACTCTAATTCCAAAGTTAATATGTTGAAGAACGCGATTGTCCCACAGATCTACGGTGACGGAATCACCGTAGAAACGCGAAATTACACGCTGACGAGCGATATTCGCTTGTGTGTCGTGAAACGCGCAACACACCGCGAGATTTCGGCTGTTATTCAAAACGTACACCTCGTTCACTCAGTGCCAGGGCAATACCGGAGTTACGGCCCTCCATTTCGAGCGATATGGCACTTCGCGCAAAGATAAAAAAAAGCGGCGAACAGTATATATTTTCATATCGTTTCATATTCTCATCTCTACTGTTACCGGATACTTTCTCCGTCGTGTTATAATGTCTCTTCGTGGTAAAAATAAAAAAGAAAAAGAAAAGAAAGAGAGAAAAGAAAAAAGAACAGCGAAAAGACGTGCGCGCTCGATGAAAAAGAATTCTCGCGATCCTTACGCGGAAACGAGATCCAGGTCGTGTATATTATACGCGGACTTGTTCGGTGCGTGTTCAGCGTGTTCTATCTTCTCTCTGTCAAACCGTTCTTTTTTTTGCTGCAAGCGCGCGTATATGCGACTGCAATATCAAAAACTTTCCATCCGTTTCTGACAGACCCATTGATTATTCTTCGATTTTTTTTTTTTTTTTTTTTTTTTTTTTTTTTTGTTTTGTTACAAAAGCACATAATTTTCTCGATACAATCGCACGTCGGAACTTACAGCCACGTTGCGTAGGTTCCTTCTCTCCGTGGCACGAATATACACTCGCGATCTTAATTACGCGTGCCTACGAGTTTACGTCATTTCTTTGTATTTTTCTCTCATTCATGACAAACATCGAAGTTCCTTTAGAATTGCCTCGGCGCGCTTTGTTTAAAAGGCAATAAAAATACAACATTTGTTACATTACATTGTGAGAAAACAATGACTCTTTCATTGCGTTAAAAATAAAGAATTAACATAAAATATTGAACAAAGAAGCGACGATAGAGAGAAAGAGGCAGAGAAAGAAAGCGAAGGAAAAAGAAGGGAAGATAAAGAGAGTGAGAAAGAAGGAATCGATACTTTACAATCCAATTTGTT
>QVNV01015297.1:0-10144 GCA_014825455.1 Pseudomyrmex pallidus | reverse complement strand
ATTCTGACAATTTGTTTTTAACTAGCACAGTTGATGTCGATTATTTACAAATTTTCAGTTTTAATATCTTTCGAATCGCGTGTAGAAGAAAGATGTTGGTCTCTCTGTGTACGGCGCGATGTTGAACTCAAGGAAAAGCGAACGCGAAAATTAGAATTACGACGGGGGTTTCGGGAATTACCGCGCGTTAAATCCAGGGCGTTGAATACCAGCGCGCAAGGACTCTCGAGACGAAAATCTCGCGCGCGCACACACAAAACATCGGATCTTAAATTCTGCAAACGTGAGAGCAACCGGAGAACGACGTTCCCCGCTCCGGGATCTTATTTTCGCGTTCAGCTGCGGTGGCGTTAATCTTTTATGATGCCTGTCCTACGCACCTAGTCCGAGTTTTGCGCGAGCCAAGCTAAATAATTGGCAAGACGCCTTTGATTACTCTCGGATTTTCGTTTCGAGCGAACGCACACGCGACTCCGCGTTGTTTTTTTTTTTCTGATACGCAAGTTTGCACCATGTGCGATTCAAATCGTAAAAGAGAATGTTACAATACATTTATTACCTCGTTCCACTTTTACAATGACGCTAAATTTAACGCGAACCCACCTGTTTTATCTCTCAACGACGCCGAGTGTGTGCGTGTGTGATGCGCGCGAAGATAAAAATCCCACAGCGTAAAGAAAAAAAAGAAAAAATCAAATATCACATGTTTGTCGCGAAATAGACCGTGGGACAGGATGTATCCTTCTTTCTCTATCTCTCTCTCTCTCGTGCAAACCCTCGGGATTCGTGGAAGAAGAACACGGTCTGCGTGAACGTGTCTTTTCCGATATCCCCGACGAATATCTTTCGGATGTGTGAAAACGACGATACTATTCGTGTACCGAATGCGCATGTAAAAGCCGCACATGCATCTTGTATAAATAGCGTTGCGCGACTAGATCGGGCCAAACAACGAAGTCCGTTCTACCTTGGTCCCACGGTGTCACGACAGAAGAGAGATACGTGCGTAAATAAAGCGGCGCGTTATCTATACCTAGAAAATAGTACGGGAACTGTTTGAGCACTGGTGCAATAACGGCGCCCGGTAAAAGAAAAAAAAAAGGACAAAACCTTCGTCGCTCAATTCCACGTGGCGCGACCCCGTCACTTTTACTACACGCCCGACAACAAGTCGGATATAAATAAAGTCGTCTCGACGATATCGATTGTCCGCGCACGCGAAGGGTCCGGATCCGAAGGAGTGTGTTGCTCCATCGCGGAAATTGAAATCGATATCGATTTGCGGAGTTGAGAAAATTTTTTATCTAACGTAGAGTCGCGTTGTATTATTATTATTTTGCGCGCGTGTACTCCCGTTTATACGCTTATCAGTTGATGAGCGCCGACCTTAATAATCGAAATTACGATTTCGAGATACGCGGCTGTGGGCGTCTCCTCGTCGCGCGCTGAGTTAATACGCTAATTCGAAATCGATTTTCACTCGAATGTCACCGAGTTGCCCTTCTCGAGTTACGTGTCTTTGGGTTTAATTTCTGTCTTTCAAAGTAAAGTTTATAATTTTGGACAAGGGAAAAGCGTTACTTGTCGTCTCTTTTTCCAGTTTTTGTGAAAAATGCTTGACATTTTAACTGTCAACAATTCGAAAATTGTTGATTTTGAAGAAGTGTTGACTCGAAATTTATTTAAAAAATTCGAAGAGTTTAGAGGATCCCGTCTGTGACCTGTCTGAGAGTCGCATTACGCAGTTTTCTATGCGACCGCGAGGTGAGGTAATCGAACGATCCGTAGACGGGTTTGTTGCGTGAGTGTGCGCGTGTGTGTGTGTGTGTGTACGCGCAATGTACATAACTCTCCCGGTTGAGAGTAAAAGTTCGATGCCCCTGTCGGCACGGTCTATACCACCTATCTGCCTAGTTTAGCTTGTCTACGTCCTTTTCTTTCTCCAGCGGTTTATTCGCTCTCTCTCTTACACCCCCCTACGCGCTTGAACTTGATGCTCGCACGACGATTCTGTATTTAGAAGCAAACCTCTAAATATTTTTCGAATCTCTATTGAACTTCTCTGTCTTTCTCTGTCTCTCTCTTTCTCGCAAAGCAGTTTTCTCTCAAGTGCACAACCAAGTGAATAATTTATTAACCGCCGAAGATGTGCGAAACGAGTGTTCGAACCGTATATATCGAAATGCGAGAAGTCGGTTATCGAGTCAGTGTGATTTGGTTATTCCGCGCGCCGCGTCTTCTCCGCGTAGACGCAATAAAGTTACGTGACTCGCGTGATAAGACTCCGCGCGCACTCTCTTCTCGCCGAGAGATCATCTTTCATCTCTTCGTTTTTCCTCCCCCCCCTGATCGTTTACGAGATATTGATATACATACGCTTCATTTAGTAACTCGGAATAACTCACACTCTCTCGACTGTTTTATCTCAAGGCCTGGTGTGAAGAAGTGGTTATACGGGCGATTCTTAATACGCGCGATGTGTGGTATACGTTATACGGCGCGAGTTGGCGCGATTATATGTACACGGTGGACGCGAGGTTTATTTGCAAATGCGAATTGTTTGGCTTGTGCGCTATATCGCGCGGAACACACACACACACACACACGATAATTCCGTCAATACCGGAGATCCGCACCTTGGGATCGTAAAACTGAAAACCGATAATTGCGCCCCGCGGCCACCTTCTCCTAATGAGAAGGTCGTGGCAAATAGATATTAAATCTCCAATTAATCCAAATCGTGCGGAAAGCAATTTTCCGTTCGGAGAAGTCGAGACTCCGAGGAAATCTTGGTTTAATTAACCAAAGAAAAATGAACTCAAACGTCGAATTAACAGAAAAAGAAAAATTCTTATCGTATACTTGACGTATGATTGCCAAGTGTCGACGCAAGTTATTATTTTGTTTAGACGTTTTCATTGGGGGTAACAGATAAAATTAGCCAGAGAACCAGAGAGAGAGAGAGAGAGAGCAGAGATTTATTTAGTTATTAGCAGAACGCACGGTTGTTTGCACGTGGTGTGTACCAGATAGTATATTTCACGCGCGATTTCTTCGCAGACTTCTTTTCGCCCGGCAGATGGTTCGCCGTGGCGTTATTAGGGTCACTCAATGACTGATTGATATCCAAGGTTTTCTTTACCGCTTAGACATTTCAAACTTGTACTCTCGACGAAGGTCTTTCGCCAGTCGCTCTCGACCGTTGCTCAATTCGGTACGCGATTGACATGCGACGTGCGATCCGCTCGCGCGATCTGATGAAAACGGTCGGAGAAGGAAAAAGGCCGAGGACGAGAAAAGGATAAATTACTCTTCGATCGTTGAAAGATCGGATTGAAGTAATTACTTCAAATAACGTCAAATCAAATAATTATTTCAACGAGACAAATTTATTTGACGATAGCGCAAGCGAAAAAAGTAGCTTTCGTTCGTCAAAAAAATTACCCCGGTCAAAGGGGTAATAAGGAATACACCCTGTTCTCTCAGACACGATAATTAACGGTACAATTGCGTGTGGCCGGTTACGTATGCCACAGAGAACGCCTTCGGGCGAAAAACCGCGAACCGATAACCGCTTGTGGTGCTGGCACCTAACCCGTATGTTGTTCAGTATTTAAATACCATTATAAACAGTTATACAGTAATATGTTGCTCAATTCGTTACGCAATAATACGCAAGCACGTGTAACGCCAACTCTCTCCGCGACACACACATTACTGCGTAGTGCCGTTGCAATTTATTCACGAGACGATTTGTCACACACACGTAAATCAACACTTTCAGAGAGTTTGTATCTATTTCATGGACATACCGTGTGTCCAAAACAATTACGTCAATTACGCGATAGTACGTACGGTGTAATGTAATACCGGGTTTGTCACGTCATAAAATACAATGGCAACGGGATTTAAAAAATATAACACGTTATTTTTTGAGGCAGTTTTGAAACTGTAATGAACGAGTGAATGAATGAAATAATCTACATCGAAAATAATGAGAACAACAATGACGTATAATTGATTGACAAGTACGCGTGCTTTGTGAGATGACACGTTTTGAAAAATTTCTATATTTATATTCTATGTTCATTAGAGCCCCTTATGAAGTAAAGAGGCTCTCCAAAAATTGCATCTCATGCGCGTTTGACACGGATGCGGGTTTTTAATGTCAATGGGTGTCAGCAGCAGTACTCTCACTAAACGATCATGGAATACTCTGCTCCCCTAAGACAAGGATGGGCGTTATCGCGCGCGCTCGACTTTATATATCTTTGTTGCGATTTTCTATTCACGAGAAAACCTGCCATCTAGCGACAGACATGGCAACTTGAGAAATACAAGTACAAGAGACAATAAAAAGTATTTGTACGGGGTTTTGATTTGTTTCATATATTAAACACACTCGCTGCGCGAACGTAGATAAAGAATTGTAACTTAATACTTTAATTTGGAGTAAATTTAAAAAAGAGTAAATTATATAAAAAACTCGCGAACAACATTTGAAACAAATGTAAAATTTGTGTTTTTCTATTTACGTGTGTGTTTAATCACCAATTTAAAAGCCATGAAAACATAAATAGGAATTTTGTGGCACAATATCAAAATCATTCTAAGGGATGGTAATCTTTAATAAAGCGATAAAAAATAAGATATTAATGTGTAAAGTTACACTTTATTACATGGGAGCTAGTCGAATAGTATCGAATAATGATTGGATATTTTTCTCGAGTGTTCGTAGAAGCAAGAAAGCTTACGCGAAATTTTACACCTCAAATGAACTTTCTTGCAATATATATCGCGAATCTTAATTTGCATTGTGACAAACACAAACTAATCGGAGAATAATAACGAACACTTTTTCGAAGAGTCATTAATTTATTTATACGAGAAATCTGATCAATAACATTTTTAATCAGTAATATTTTTCTTTTGTTCAGATATTAACGTGCTTCGCTTTTTTTTTTTATTAATGATGATTGTCAGATCGAAATTTACGTGCATTATTTTTCATCGCTACACTGAAACAATCGATCGTGCGATAAGATTATCGATATATAACGTCGTTGAATTATGATACTTGTGTACAATCTGATCTTGTTTTGTGCGAAAACGATTGTTTTCGTCGAAGATAATGAATAGTCACATATTGCGAGTCTTAACTTGTTAACAACCCGGCGCGAAATTCCGTATTGACGACAACAAGAATTTTCTTGCGCAAGTAAAGTGATGCCAATAATAAATTACGGGTTTCGGCTTTCGAAACCGCACATTTCTCGGATCAATACCTGTTAGAAGATTCTATAAAACATTTTTTTTAATGTGATTTTAATTGTCACAGACAATTTTAAGATAAAACTGCACATTTTTTAATAGAAATCGTCACGAAGCATTTTCAACGAATTAATCAATTGGCGACGACGGTTTTATTTCGCAAAAGAGCGAAAAGCTGCAGAAAAATCGTCATCACGTGAGTCTAATCTATGCATATGAGCGGGCGTCACGCATGTGTGTGTAATGTAATAATACTTCAATTTCACATCGTTTCGCATAATGAAAGATGTCACTGGCGATACGGCAATTTGCGTAATAGTTGACCGTTAAATCGGAGGCCGCTCGCAGCGACCTAGAAATCGCAAAAGGATAAAGTTACGACCTTACGAGACCGCGCGTTTTTTGTTTTTTTCATCGTAGCTTCTGTTCGTGAAAAATTCGCGGTGAAACGAACATTTCGAACAATCATCCCTCATGACCCGTTTATCGATTGTCAGTGTTTGCCCGAAGTCGAATGTTGCGCTTCGCGGCAATTTGATGCCGCAATATCGCATCGTAATAAAAGAAGGCGGTTATCGCGACAAGAAGAGTTTCGCTAATCTCGTCGCTCTTATCAAATATTTTCGCAGATCAATTATCTCGTTTTCGCGTGTAACTGTATGCAGCACACAATTGCAATTTAATATTTTTTCTCGAGTGTCGAGAGGTTCAGAGAAGCGAAGCGAGCTTACGCGGAAAATGTTCATACACACCTCAAGGAAATTTTCCAATAAATATATATTGCGAATTTTATATCACGATAGAACGCTAATCAGAGGATGATAATGGGAAAACAATTATATAAAGAGTTATTTTATTATTAAGAGTTATTTATTTACTTATATTCAATTTCGCCAGGAAAAAATTCTTTTGAAACAAACAATAGAAGTAAAGAAAACACAGAAACGTTATCGAAAACTCATTATCATTAGCCTTATCTGAATGCAATGTTGAAGCGAAGTCTTTCTAACGACCGTCGCCGAGGCAAAGCGAAAATATAATCGACCGTGTAAAAATATCTTCCATTTATTTTCCGAATAATAAAAAAATTGATCTCTTTAAACACAAAAACTTTTCCGAACAAAATCCCGCGCTTTTTTTATTACGTAACGCGCAAATTGCGATTATAATTTATCCAACAAGAGCGTAAGAGTGTCATTGTTTCGCGCGCAATTACTCGCGTTGGTTAATATTGACTTTTCGCTTGCTTCGTTATGTATTTTTCTTATCATCTGCACACCAATTCAGAGTTACATATAATTTTTAACTCGATGACATTGCTCGAAATAGCTCGAAACTGCATATAATTATCTTTAGTCGACAATAAACGTGAGAGAAACGAATTTATTTATTGTCAATTTACATCCGAAGGTGCATCTCAAACTTTGTGTCTTGAGGAAGTCTTTCTCCTCTCTTTCTCTCTTTTTCTCTGAGTCATTTCCGTCCAAATTCGTTATCGATAAGATCGCGAGATCGATTAGCATTGGAGTAACTTCGAGAATTTCGCAACATTCTTCCGATCTTAGTTAATCGGTCGCGTTTTTTTGTACGTATGGAAGCAGCTTTTTTTTTTTTTTTTACACAATCGCTACACACAAAAGACAACGTAACTCTGTCACAATCTCGCTCTTATCTCCCAACGGAAGATTGTCACGAGTTCTGATTCCCTCTCCTCGCTCTTCCCCGTCACTGCTCCTTGCACCTCCGGGAGGTGGGATATTATTCGTCGGATCGGATCTAGTCAAATCAGTCGAGAGTATCGACGCACCTGCGTGAGTTCTAGAGCGGAACTAAAAAGGTGTGCGTTCCCTGCGTCACCCACTGCGAAGGTGTGCGTCAAATTGTTCACGAGAGAGGTCTGTTTCTCCGTTTTCTCGCGTTACTGCGTGTGTGTGTGTGTGTGGGTGTGTCTGTGTGTTTCCACTTCCGACTTCCGGAAATAAAAAGTCTGAGTAAAATCGCGTCTGAAAAATACGGTGGTGCGAACGAGATCGCAAGAAATCGAGAAAAGTAAATTGCTCGGTCAGTTGCGATGTAGAATTTTGCGAGGAGATGCTTCGTAAATGCTTTCTTCCGCCGCTGCACATGTCGCGTATATAATTTGTCGTAATTATTACATCATTGTACTTGTGTGTTTTTTTTTTTGGCTTTTTCAATAACGTTGCTCGGTTAACGAAATCACCTGCTCGTAATCAGTATTTCACGTTCGTTTTCTTGTTTGCTCGTGTCACCTTAGACTTACGTAAATTACCGACGACGACATTGAGAAATCTTAATTAGCCGCCCGTCAAAAACGACTAATGAAGTGAACAACAACAAGGCTGTATCTGTGTTTGAATATCAGGTCAGGTGTGCGCGCAACGTACGAAAGCCGATGTTTTCATCATATATTTTGTTTGCGCTCGACTATTTGAATTGTTCCTTCAAGCGTCGCTCAAAATTTTCCTCTCCGTGTCGCCAAAAAGCTGCAAGAAAACGATCGCGCGAGCACGTATGTATTTACGCTGCTCAATGTCTCGACGACAGTTGAAACATTCCTCTCAGCAGAAGAGGAATGTTATTGTAATTTATTAGAGCTCGCGCGGAATTCGAAATTCGACGGAAGCGCTCGTCTCCTCTAATTTCCGAGAGTCATTTGTTTCAATTGTTGGTCGCGAATCTTTACATAATGTAACATTCTTCTTTTTTCAACACGAGTTTTTTTTGAGAAAAATATTTCGTCGCCTTCTTTCAAAAAACTCTATAATTGAATTAGCGCGTTGAGATAGTCAACTTGTCAATGAGAAAACAATGCTTCGAATTCCGCGAAGTGCAACAGCTGAGGATGATTCAGACGCTCTCACGTCGGTTAAGAGCGAAAAGCACTTGTTCGATATATGCGCGAGGAACCGCGCGCGTTATCTTTCCATCTTTTGCGTGAATTTTTTTATCCCCCGAGCTTCCGAGTGGACGGGAACGATTATCTCGCGCGTGACTGATACTCGCCCGATGACGTTGGACTACACGGACGTGCGGAATGGCATACCTGACGCGCTGAATTGATTCGAACGAGCGCATCTGCCAGTGGCACGTACATACATATGTACAACACACAATGAGCAAGCTCATCGCGAGAGTTCTCTCTCTCTCTCTCTCTCTTTCTTTTTCTCACTCTCTCTCCTCTCTCGCCTCTGTTTCGCTTTATAGCTCGTACGTACATACGTTGTTGTGTTGCGAGGCCCCGAGGACTTGTTCAAATCATCGGATCCGGCGCGAACTCGCAAGTAGTGTGAGACGCGCGCCGGTCCCGCGAACACCATTATCGCCGCTGTCCGCCTCGAATCCGCGGTGTTGTGGCCGTGTTGTTATGTAATTTTTTTTTCCCTCTTTTCATTCTTTTCACAGAGCGGTGCGTAACGCGCTTATCGCACCCGCCGCCATCCGACGACAAGTGTGTCATCAGTGTCGCGAGTCAACATTTCCACGCTGTTTTTTTTCCCTGTCTGCGCAACTCGCTCGTAATTCAATAAATTTAGTCTCGTCTCAATCAAGGTAATTAACTCGATCGATTCCGGAGAGTGATGTCAACGCGGCGATTTTATCAATTTCGCTCAACGCCGGCCGGGAACGACACTCTCTCGCGGGGAGAGAGAATTTCGCCGAGTCGAGTGCACAACTCGATAATCGAATGCAATCTCATATATTACACTTGTTTTTCGCGCATTTCGCAGAATTGTGCGATTCACATTTTAGAGGAAACATCCTGTGTCGATTATCGCGATGTTTGTAAATTCTGGATGTACGTTTGAAGTAATCTCTCTCTCTCTCTCGACTCGCTGAATTACGTACGTTTATATAGAGATTTAAATCGCAACCTTGAGTTTGTCAGCGAGATTACAAAGTAGATTTAATTGCGATATTTATGCTGATGATATCGATACGCGCGTGCGATTCGGTGTTCACGGACGGTCTCGCACGACTTGGTACAACATTTTATTTGGAACCTCTTTTATAAATACAAGGACGCACGTTAACAAATACGCATAAATATATTATTTTATAAGTTATATCGATTTTTTTATTATCAATGTATTAATATTTTTTTCCAAGTAGTATCGATGTTTCAAATTTTTCAAACGTCTCGCGATCTCTGATGAAGTAATAGATTCGTAATTGAATAATGAGCTGCGCAACGATTTCAGCAATATTTCCAATAATCGATGATTAATGTTCAACGTTCGATTGAAAAAGAAAAGTGTGTACGACGCGATCGACGCGTTTGCATTTTTACTCGCTGCTGGCGAAACGCAGTCGCACAATTTTAATTTTCACATTCAGAAAAGAAAATACTTGAATTTACAGCCGCTTCTTTTTTCTTCGCAAATTGTTTAATTGCATACAAAGAAATCTGCTTTGTAACACAGCTTCGAAACTCTCTCACGTTCTCTCGTCGCTCGTTTTCTTCGATTGCTATCGTGTCGCACAATCGACTCGCGCTTCTTTTTTTTTTTTTTTCGAATAACACTTGTCGCAAGATCGACGTCTCGTGAGCTGTAATCTCACGCGGCCTAACCAAAGCCGGCCATAACGTCACGTACGTGAAGAACTTGTTGCTTCGAGTTTATTAGGGTTACAACCTAATCAGCAGTATAAGTGGAGTTATTCTCTTCTTCTCTTCCTCCTTCTTCTCCTCTTCCTCGTTTTTATGTCATTCATCTAATTGAACGCGCTCGCTTTCTTCTACCGTAGTACACGTACATTGCTTTCCGTTCTACGGACAATAATTCTCGGAACGGAGAAATTCATTAACTTCTTCTCTGTCTTTAATTTCGTTGTCTCTCTTCACCGCGTCTTT
>QVNV01015296.1:0-13304 GCA_014825455.1 Pseudomyrmex pallidus | reverse complement strand
AGAGAGAGAAGAGAGGAACGGTTGGCCTAGCCGAAACAGCCGAAAACTGTGGTTACGTTCTTCAAGAGCCACTAAAAGGGCGCCTACCTGCCAAGAACCATTGATTACCGAAACGCTTCCCACACAGTCTCGCAGTCGGAAACAAGTCAAACTCGGTTAAAAAGCGCTAACGGAGTTCACGAGGCACGGTAAGTATATATCCTTGCGCCACTTAGAGACCACTGTAATTTTCATTAGAGGGAGAGAGAGAGAAAACGAGAGAAAGAAATTTTTGGCGAGTACTTCTTCGAGAAGACTAGTCTGGACCGCGATTTCTCTACGTTCCGAAATGCCATTACGGGGAACCCGCGAATTCGCGAAGTTGCTCCCATGCCCCGCTCGGCAGACTCGGAAAAAAATTCTTCAAACGTTGCTCAAAATATTTGAACGGAATCACATCAAGAAGGTGTTGCACAAAAAAAAATGCAAAACTCGCGATTTTATTATGAAAATTACGTTTTTCCTTATATCAATGTCGATAAACACTGATTACACGCGGTGCCGACAAAGAATTATAGCGTTTATCTGGAAACGTCGTCATTAGAAGTAATGATCATCCCCGTATTTGCGGATTACAGGATGGAAAACTCGACGCGCTCGATCGCGAAGAGCCGCGATTGAGCGGAAGATAACGCGAATAATGACGCGATGACCGGAGGTGCATCGGCAAGGTGACGTAAATAAGAAATTACAGCGATACGTATCGGCAAAAAATCCCGATGAAGGATTAATCGGCGATTAACCTCACTTGACTCATCTTGTTTCTTGTAAAATTCAATTAAACGGTGATCATAAAAAAAAAATTTAATAAAGAAAAATAGAAAAAAAAACCACTCTTCTAATATTTTTACACAACTCTTCTCGTTCCTGCTCCCTTCTCTAACAGAAATATAGAAAACTCACCGAAATCAAGAATCTTGTCTACGTGGGAGGCGAATTCGAGAGCGCGCGTTTCCTCTCGATCGGGCGATTCGCGGAAATACAAAACCCCGCCGCGGAATTTCTCATGAGGCGAGATTAGCGGTGTGTTCCTTTCGTTTCGTCCTCTCTCCCTTTCTCGGTCTCGGTCGAAGTAGACGCATGTCCCAAGGGATCCCCCGGCTAGAGAAGAAGGAGGCGCCAGGGCGTTCTTGGCGGGGTCAACTAAGCTTTTCATTAGCCTAACCCCGATGCGGGCCGCATATCAACCGCGGGACCTATAAAGGTCCTAAAACATTGACGCGAGCACACACACCGTACCCCGAGAGATCCCCTACGGGACTCCGAAGCGCAGGCCACGGACAAGTATATAATTATCCAGCGTGCCGCGGAGAGATAAGCCTAATAATTTGGTGGCGCCACGGAACGCTCGGCCGTTTTGGAGACACGCGAGCGGTAATTATCACCTGAACCAGATGGAGGGATCGTCTCTCGTTTCGATCTTCCTCTCCTCCTCTACCCCCCCATTCTTCATCGCCGTCTCATCTCCACCCACGCGTCGACCCGGCGCGATTAACGTCGCTTCTCTCTTATATTAAATTAAAACGCGCGATATCCTTCGCGTATTACTTTTCTAAAAACGCCCGCGCTAATTGTAGCGACCGATAATTCCCGAAACCTCGTGCGCTGCTTTCTATCGTTCGTGAAAGCGGAGAAAATGCGTGAAAAATAGAAAGAGAGATCGCGACATATGTATGTATTGGAACGCGCGCATTTTCCGTTATCTTTCCGCGTGTTTCACAAGAAATAATAAACGTGCATTGTGATTGCAGTTTTTATTCCGTCGGTTTTCATGCGAGATTCCATACAGTACTACACGTCCGTTCGCTTTATCGACGCTCATTTGTCCGCTCATGATCGTAGAGTGCAAATATCGTTTCGGTCCACCATCATCAAGTAGTTGTCTCCGTAGCGCTTTCAAGGCTTCGTTAGTCAATATTGTTATTACAGCGGTATGTATCGGCATCGAGAGAAAAAGAGAGAAAGAGATAGAGAGAAAGACGGGGAAAGAAACTCGAACCAATTCCGCAGATCTTATCGTAGATAAATCTTGTAACTCCTTAACGCGCGTGCACGCAGACACTTTTAAGTGGTCGGAGACACGCGAGAAAGGCAATTATCTCGTGCGCCAGATAAACGGGCTTTGCTACCATTTTATTTTTATTTTTGTTTATTTTTTTTTTTTTTTTTACGATAGTATATGTCGCGTAAAACGCTTATCTTCGCGCGATAGATGCTTATCTGTGCGCCATGTCTCTTACGTAATTTACCTCACGCAACGTACCGTTGAAAACGCAATCGATCGAGTAATCACGTAGGGCGTGATAAATTTTTCTTTCCCCGGCAAACTCGACTCTAATTGATTACACAGCTAGTTCCAAGGTTCGTAAATCTTCTCCTTTCTCGTGCAATGCAACTGTTGTGAGTGAATCAATTATTAGAAAAAGAAAAAAAAAGAAACATACGGACTCGACTTGGTTTTCAACGACTGTGTGCGATGCGAGTTTTTGCCACACTTATCGCAAACTGTAATTTCGACTAATTGCATGAAATCGACTGATAATTTCGCAAAAGAATATTACATCGTTTGTATCTTAATTCATGACGCTCGTTAACAATGTGTCGATGCGATAATAACAGTCTTTTGTGAATAATTCTCCGTTAAAAAAAAAAGAGAGAGACAAAACAAGTGCATTGCGCTCGTAATGTCGTCAGTGCAAAGCGTGTAAAGCTCACAAGTTGCCCGGTAATGATCGGCTACGCATCAATAAGAAGTTTGCCTTGCTCGCGCGGCTCGCTTAAAAATAAAATAAAAAAAAACAAACAACGACGATGAGACGATTTGCGTACTAGCTCGTAAACCAATTGCGTGCAAATCATCGCGAGTGACATGTGTTCGTTCTCTTTTTCTCTGTCCTTCGCGCGCGCGCGCGAGACTGACTACGCGAAATTGCACTCGAAAAAACTGGAAATTAGAATTAACATTCGACTTCCAGCCTCGCTCGGTTTTTCATCACCGCGTTTTGCATCACGCTGGTTGTTCAGTTCGCAGCATATAAAAAAAAAATGCACGTAAAACATATTTTCCAAACATATCGGACGTAAAACGCGGCGGATGATGTGATGTCGCATCGGTTACAAATAACTGTTATCAGAGGAAACACCTTTGCAACTAACAATTGTTATTAAGTGTATCCATTTGTGCAACATGCTCGTAAGTAGACAAGCCGGTAGACAGACAAACAGCGGACAGACAAGCCCTCGGCCCGGGGCGACACTACGCGGAGTCGACTATTTACCGGAATGCAATTGGCTCCGCTGCCATTTATACGCCGCATCGGAAATTCGAATCGAAATTCGATTTTACGACGTCATAAGCCGAGACTTGTGAGGACTCTCCTTCCGAGTGTTCGCGCTATCGTCTCCTCCTCTGGAAATTCGGCGACACATACGTCGAATCGCGCGTGCTCGATTAATTTCTGACGCGATGTTGCTGATGAAACGTTGGAATTAATTCGCGCAGACAATCTGGCGCGCTATTGCTTATAATAAAACTGTGCATGACGTCGCGAAACTTCGTCGTGCGAACTGTTACGCCGCGAATTAAACTTCTCGCGCGCGCGCTTGCGATTTTCTTGAAGCGGAGCGAGGGAGAATCTGCACGTATATGTGCGCGCGGGGAGCGCTTAACTGCTCCCACATGTACGTAACGTATCCGCGCAAATTGCCAGATCCTGTATCGGCGAGCCCTAAGGACATGCACGCTCTTCGTTCTAGCGAGAGCGGCGGCAAAGGACGGAGCGGATAGACGAACGAGCGAAACGGCCGGACGGACAGACGGATGGACGGACCGAAGATACAGAATGCGCGTGCGTGGGCGGTGCGGAGTCTTGCACGTGTTTCCACGTTACAACAGCCAAGGCTGGAGGGAACGAAGTGGCAGAGTTGGTTAAGAGTAAACCACTGAAAGGTGAACCTGCTGATCGCCGCTCGAAACTGAAAGATCAAAGGGAGAAGAAGATCGCGTTGCATCAAAGTTGCGTTTTTTTTCTCTCAATAACTAGAAGTGACGCGAATCGCGAATTGCGAAAAAAAAAATTAATTTTCAGTGATTTTCAATATACGATTGTCTCTACGTAGAAAAAAAAACGAGGGTAAAGAAAGAAGATAAAAGTATTACCCTCACTTTTTAATTCCGTCGGACAAAGAAGACGAGCGCGTTTATATATAAAGGGGTTTCGCTATCTCTTTGGAACGCGAATTCGCCCTTTTCCCCCGAAAAACTTTCCGCGCTTTTTCGCCCTGCGAAGTGATTTACCGTCACGAATGATTTATAACGCCAGTCAAATGCCCGGCGCGGCGCAGGTTAACGAGAAAGAACGAGAGAGGCAATGCCCAAAAACAAAAGGCCAAAGTGGAAGATTAGAGGCGATTATCGTGAATCAGGTGCGCGCATATTCTGACCGTAACTTAGCCGGGCTGACACGTGGGTGGCTCATGTGTAACCAGATGATGTGTGTAACAAGAACTTCCTCTCGTGCATAGATTCCGGGCAATTCTGTCGACCTATCGATTACGCTCGCGTAACATGGTCGTTTCGAAAATCTTGTTCGCGCGAAACACAATACTTTGCGAACTTTAATTAGATAACGAAGAGTACGAGAATTAATTCGGCGAATAAAACACGAAGTAATCTGCAAGGAACATCTCGGTGCGATATTATCGCTTGTACGCGCGCAGAAGAGACAAAAAAAAAAAGAAAATCATAACTCATCGAAAGATGGTCACGCATTAAAGCGCATTACGTAACTCTCGTAATATTACGTTACTTTGTTACACACACCACGGGGCAGCGCACATCAATAAAAATTGACGTGGTCTTGTTTCAAGAACCTCTCCCTTCATCCGACCGAACTATAAATTTTCTCTAATCGATAATCTGCTGGATACATCCGCCCCCTCTAATTGAGGTTTTCGGAAGGAAACGAATTTAAGACACCTGACCATTTATATATAAGGTCTTATAGTTGTCAGTCCGGACCGACGTTCAGAATCGATCAATCGTTACGCGCATTATATATATAATCCGTGAGAGAAAGAGAACTTTCGGAAATCGTGTAAAGTCTGATATTAAGTCCGTATCCCTAATTAATAGTAACGTCGGGCGCGGAACAAACACGGGATTATAAACCGGCAGATCTCGCCGGGGACTTCAACGTGATTCCGGAGATGTGTTTAATTCGGGCCAATCGGACTCGGGGAATTATAAAACGCGTAGGATTTGTGGGAATATCCACACGCACAAAAAACAGACTACGCATTAACTCTGCTTAAAAATATCCAGAGAAAAGAATTAAAAAAAAAAAAAAATTCCTAATGTGCAGAGGTAATCAAACTTAATTTTTTATCGCGTGACGCTTTAATTTCTTTTTTTTTTTTTAATACGAATTCTATAGCAACGCGAGAAAAACGGAAAGGAGATTCCGGTTTCGGAAGACGACAGGACCGGGGAGAGCGATCAAGCGTCATTAGAGCTCGTATAATCGTGCGGGCATAAAAGTGCGGCGCTACATGGTCTCTCTCTTTCTCTTTCTCTCAATGATTCGAGGAGCCGATATAAAACCGTCCGGATTATAGAATTGCGAAACGGCAGCGATCGCGCGAGAATACCCAAATGACCCTTGGCCGAAAGTTCGTATACCATAGGTGTGTATATATATACAATATTATATATATATATCGTACAACGGGGAGATCCGAATTTCTCGCCGCGCGGGATATACCTCGGGGAGGTGGGGCACTGTATCATTTGGCGGATTAGCATAATGACCGAGGGATTTATATTGCGCGTCTTCGCAAGAAGGGGGCCGCCGCCGCCGCGCTGTGGTAGCAAATGCGCCGAATGAAATAATGAATAGCGCAGTTTCTGGTATTCGATGATTATACGCATTGCAACAGGCAAATTATAGATTTGCGAATTCGAACCATCTCGTCGGTTCGGACCATCTCGTCGCATCTCTCGGCAAGAGAGGTGGGAGGAAAAAAGCACGCGAGAAGAATAAAACAAGAGCGAGAGCAACGTTTTGAATATATACACGGCGCGTCGCGTCGTAGCTTTTGGCGCGATGCGAATTATTTGTAGACGAAAACGTTTCGAGATGCTGATGGCGCGCCAGCTGCCGAAAAAAAAAAAGAAAGAGAAGAATAGAAGAAAGATAAAAGAGAAAGAAACGAAGAGCTGTAAAAGGGAGACGGCGTGACAAAACAAAGCAGGGATACACAAATACCGGGTATTAGGCATAGATCTGAGAAAATGAGTGTTTATGACTGTTACGCCGCAATTATTATCGAATGAAGAGTTCTTTATGAGGGACGGCCGTCTGTAAATGACACACGTATACACACGATCTTTATAACCGGTAATTCTAGAACTCGTCTTCTCTAGACACGGAATACGAATGTGAATTCCGCGGAGATTTACGCGCACCGAGTTATATATCCAATAAAATCATTTCTCACATTTTATTCTCTTTCCACTTCGCGCGCGCGCATACATACACACACACACACACAGCCCATATATCATTTCAATAATTTAATTAAATTTCCGACACGCAATGTAATTAAATCACTGTAATATCAGGATAAAATTTTTTACGTACCTCTCTTATGAATATTATTTAATTCGCTGTAACTATATATATATATTATCTGCGCCGCTTCGAAAATGGAGCGTGAGTTTGTAACCGTCTCGTATCCGATAGAAATCCAAAAAAGCAAGGAAAACAAAAAAAATCCATTGCTCTTTATCGCACTGTAATAATAAAATCAACGAGATGCCACGAGGTGGTAGTAGTAGTAATCGGCGCGCAGTCGGTTCTCCCGTCGAATAAAAACACAAAAGTCAACATCATTTTCCGCGTAGCAATAAGTGCGGCGTTTATTAGATTTCAGCACGAATTAGCGAGCGTAACGATAAACATGTTTTTGCAGCAGCACGAACTATTATACGCGTTTTTGCGTTTGCGAATGCACGCGGGGATTCTCGTGATAAGTTCCACGAAGACTCCACGGACGAGTCCACGATTTCTTTCTTGCGGCGCATCTCTCGGGATGTCCCATTGTTAGTGTCAGCTTGACGGCAGAAGATGAGGGTGGACCATTAGGAAATTATCGGCAAAACGAAATTGGAAAATTATAGGCGAGCGGTGCGCGCGCGCGCACCGGGGGTGGGAAATTATTTTCTCTCTCTCTCTCTCTCTCCCTTCTTTCTCCCCTTCGCCCTCGGAACAATGTGTCTGGAGTATATTTCGTAATAGTTTCGAAGCTCCGGAACGAGAGATACGTTACGGTGCCAGTGCCGTGACTAACTCTCTTGGGAACAGGTGGGTTCGTCTAGGCCAATTACACCGCCGAGCTATTATTAAATCCGAGCAACGAAAAACGCTATACACGCCTGTCCTCTCGTTCGCGATCGGGTTTTTTTCCTCCCGCAACACGCTGAATTTTTCAGCGCAAAACAAAAATACACACACACACACACGGTTACCGATTGATTGCAAACTCTTTTGCCATAAGTAATTGATCCGCAGTGAAAATTGTAGAGAAATCCAGACGTTAAATTTTTCAACAGTTAAAATCAATGTACGTAAGTATATAAGTTTTTAACGTGCGAAACGTCTCTGTCATTGCGCGTGAAGTTCGCTGACTGTTTTTTTTTATTTGCAAGCTGATAATTATCGGCAAAAAAAATTTCGAAATCTAACGCATGAACGAACAGTTTAATGATGATTCGCAATATAAGAGCGAGCGGTCATTTTCTTCTCGGATGAAATATAAGACGTTTTTGCCGGAGCAGAATGTTGTTCCGGCGAATGAAAACTAACGCCTTCGCTCACGATCGGTGGTAATACGCTTGATTGCCTTGACGTCCATCTTTGCCGAATGTCCGCCATTTATTGAAACTCTCTGACGCGAATAAACGAAATAATACGTTTGTTTCTCGCTGCTGTTACAGCAGAACCGATTGTGAAATATTTCCCAGTGACGTAAATGCTGTTTACGTGCAAATTAAAAACGTGTTTGATAGTTGCAAGAACAAGCGTGTTACGTGTAACAAAAAATTCGTGTTTTCATTATCATCCTCCGTCTATTGTCATTCTCGACCGCAAAAGTCGGCGCTTCATTCGCGATCGGATAGAATTGCGCGGGCGGGGGCCCGAGGAAACCGCGGCATCAAGTAGGGATGGAAGAACCAGTATGGGCTGGGGGACCGACGGGGCCCGAGCGCCGGCTTGGCGAAGTGGGACCCGGAGGGGGTGGTGTCGTAAGAGGGGCCTGACACGCGATGCCTGCCCCGAGGAAGCAATCACGCGGCGGGCGGCGGGGGCGGCTCACGAGAGGGGAACTACGTAGGCTCTTTCCACCCTGTCCCTCCTCGTACCTTTGCGATCCCCCTTCCCGCGCGACGTTGCCCCACCTTTCCCCCCTTCGGTATCCCCCTCAAACGTGCATCGAAATCCCCCTCCGGTGGCGTCGAGCCGCCTCGACGACTCAACCTGCCAGCCAGCGCCTCCAACCCCACCCTGTTGGGCCCCTCTTTTTCCTTTCCCTCTTTCTACCTCAGCATCTCTCCTTCTTTGTTGTCCCCTTCTGTTGCATGCCGTGAAGAGCACGGAGAAAAAAAAATAATTCCCCTGCCTCTCTGCCGACGTCGCCGCCGCCGCCGACGCGGCCGAGCAACCCTTCGATCCACCCTGCCTCATCCCTTGCCCTGCCCCCGTGGGTTACTCAGGGCCCCGGCCGGCGCGCACCGCTACGGGGCACTGTGATTACGCCGCATAGAGGTACGACCACCGCCGACAAAACGAGACGCGGTGGAGGCGCGGCGCGTCTGGGCGTCCCGCGCTCCCTTCGTCCATTCGCGTAATGAGCATCGCTCGCCTAAGCGCCTGTCGGGGGCGTACGGTTGACGTCCGGCAGGATTTGTCGCTCTTCCTGTAATACTCCCGTCGCTGCCTCTCCCCGCCGGCAGAGTCGACGATTTGCATATAGGCCGGTCGACATGTTTATCGCTAAAACGGCGCGCATTTATGCCCATCGACGTGCCCCGACGCTCGTAGAAACTGCTTCTCGAAACAAGGGCACACGGAGTTCCCGCTCGCGGAATTAGCCGCGTTTGCAATTAGCGAGCTGTTGCGCGCGCGTGATTTGCTATATTGCACGACCGTTCCACGAAGAGATCTTCGTGGAAAATAGCGAAACGCTAAGCCGCCGCGCGCTTGTTCGCGAGCGGACCGCTTGTTCGCGATGTGTTCGATACCCGGGTATTAGTTGCGCAGTCATCGGCGAAACGTCGTGGATCAACTCCCGTGATGAATGTATCCACGCGATACTCGGAATACGAATAGAATTACCGGCTCCGCCGATCGCAAGCTGCCGATCGATGTCCTCGTGGCGCGTCTAGTTCGCATCCCGAGGCGTACTCTCTCCCGTCCCGTTCCACGGGATTTGTTAGTTAACTCGTCTTATCGACACACCCATTGGAAAATTGGAACCGATTTATGACGTATCTCCGAGTGCTCTTCGCGTAATTTCGCGTTGCGAGAAATTACGCGTCGGTACGTAATAGCAGCGAGCGTGCGTGCGCGCTCGTTGTACATTAAGAGATTATCATCTCTCCGATAATTGTGTTGCTTCGCGTAAAGAATCGCTTTTCAAGTTTTTGAGATATTCCGCTGTTTCTTTTTTCTTTGTATTTTGTCAAATAAAAAATTTTCTACGTGCTATTATCTCTAATATCTTTCTAGCTGAAGTCGAAACGGTGAATACCTACCTATCTTTCGTCTCTTCGACTTATCATAATTTTCTTAAACGCATCTGACAAAGTATATAGCATTTCCAAGCGATGTTTCACAAAATTCCCTTGAGGTAGCAGCGCGCGTGTATGATTCGCCCTCAGCCCGGAAGATCGTCGTCATGCAACGAATGCCGGAGTAAATGCAGCGAAGTTGGAGTTGCCAGAAGTGTCAAGTGGCAGAAGAGAACGAGAAACCGACAGGAAGAAGAAGAAGAAGAAGAAGACGAAGAAGAGGGCAGAGCAGAGGTAGGAAGGCAGGCAGGAGGTGGGGGAGGGCATCTGCAGCTCCGGGGCTAACTATGTAAATGAGAACGGAGAACGGATCGCCTCGGTTCAATAGACCTTCGACCCTTGAGTCCGGATAATTTGTTTATGAGCAACGCACGCGGCTATCCTCCGTATCCGCCGCGGGGTAAGAAGCCGCACGGTCCATCTCCGCTGCAGATTCTATACGGGGCCTCCTTCATCCAGGCGGTCGCGCGACCAGGACGGGAGAGATCTGCTATACGATTTACATACGATTACCGGGCAAAGTGAAGGCACGCACACCCACGCCACGCAAACGAAAAGAAGGGAGCACCGGACCGGACCAGCAGTCAGAGGAGAAGCGGAGCCCGAGGAAAGAAACGCGGCAAGATGAGGGGAAGAGGGGGAGGGGGGAGACCTTGGGTGAGAGAGTAATGGGGAAAGAGAGGATTTCGAGAGACGGAGCCACACGGGGGAAGAAAGAGGGTTACTCGCGAAGTTGCCACGGGAGGAGGAGGAAGAAGCTGCAGAAGAAGAAGACGAAGAAGACGAAGAAGACGGGTCCGAACATGGGGAGGATCGCGAAGAGTCGTTCTGGATTCGAGTCCCGGGGCTGTCGGGATGTCGATGAGCGGCAGTCGGCGTGGGCCGCTCAGTAGGACGCCAGCAACCTGAAGAAGCCCGCGCCCTTCGGGCGAACTCGCTCGGAAACAATGCCCACAACCTGTGGGACAAACGCGCACCTTCCCTTAAACAAAAGCCATCTCGTTTCAACGTCGCGCAAACAGAACGTTTTTTTTTAACGGACGATTCAAAAACTAACATTGAACGTGTAGTTTCCTACACGCACGTGTCGTCAAATGATGACAGAAAGGCGAAAGAAACGCGCGCGATTTCGAGCGAGCAGTTTTTAAAAACGTAAAATTTTCATATGATAATTAAAGAGCAAATCGATGGCAATTGCTTCGTTACAATCAACTGATAATCAACGCGCTCCGGGAGAATTTTTTTTGTTTTTTGTTTTTGTTTTGTGCGCGCGCTGCGGAATATTTTAATGTTGTGAAGACACCGCGCGGTATATATTTTACGTGATTAATCTTGATTTTCAATATATTACTTCCGGGTGAATTACATACCCGGCGCGCGGATGAATAAATTTTCCTCGCGCATTTTGCTCTTCTCATTCGGTAGAAAATCTGTCGGATATGCATTCATACATATGCATGCACGCGCATATACATATTAGAGAGCTCTCTTTCGGTCTCATCACTATTCATCCACGTATGTATTTGTTCCCGGTGTGTTCCCATAGGAAAGCGCCGAGAGATTTTTCGGCGCCTGTAATCCGCCTCTCCTCCGTAAACTTTCTCGGTCGTCTTTTCGTTTAAAAAAAAAATAAATAAATAAAAAAAATGCAAAACCCGATTAATGAATTCAATGATTACATATATCGCGAATACTTCGATTTTCTCGACGTCGATAGATTTCCAAATGTACAGAAAGTGAATGCAAAGATCCGTTTGTATATGTTTCATTCGGAATTAATGCGAGTAATTTCCGCGCGATATCGGAATTAAATTGCGCTTAGGAGCGCAGCTATGTACACGCGCACTTTCACTTCGGATGGTAATTCGCCGAAGTTCAAATGTCGGTGAGGTGCCGGTAACATTTACGTTTCATCGTGCTTTATCATTACCGTTCGCGAGCTTTCTTGTTCAATTAACCTCGCGCGTGTGCGCTCGCGTGACCGAAACGTACAATTTTCAATTCCCTTCTATCAGACGCGAACAAAGGAATTTTCGTATCGCGCGCGATTATCTTCGCGCCTCCCCGCGATAAGATGCTCTCCCGTTCTTTTTCTCTCTCTATTCCCGAAGACATTGTAACGCGCGTTGCGAAGAGAGTCGCGGGACTTTTAATTATCGCATGGCGCGTTAAAAGTCCGCCTCCGTCCCGAGTGGGACGAGTAATCCTTTTTTTACGGCGAAAGCCGCTTGTACGCGCGCAGGCGAAGAGACAAACGAGTCGTGGAGAGAAGAGCGGGAGAGAAGCGGTACAACACACCGGTCTCATATCGCATAAGTTGCCAACGGACGCCATGTAGCCGCGGCGTCCGCCATCTTGTAATTAGGGGATCAAGAAGGCATCGCTTTAATGAGCCGCGGGCTCGACGCAGCTCGCTTGCTCGCGTTGCGGGGCGATGCGGAGCGTGCAAGAGCGAAACTTGTAATATAAAAGCGTATACCGGCCAACCGCGGACGCAGGAGCAAAAAGGTGTGCTCGAGCAAAGTATTTCATACGCCACGACGGAGACAGAACCGTCGTGAGAGAGAAAGAGAGAGACCAGAGGCGAGGAAGGGAGAAAAACGTACTGGGGAAAGAGGGACGAGGGAGTCGAGAAGAAACAAGCGAAGGTGCAACGCTCAAAAGAGATACAGAGAACTCCGCACGGTACCGGAGAAGAAGAAGATGAAGAAGAAGAAATAGAAGAACATAGGATGAGAGAAAAAGAGAGAAAAGGAAAGACAAAAGAAGATAGAGAGAATGGAAGAAGGAAGAAGAGAAGCGGATATGGAAGAAGCGGACGAAGGACGAGAGAAAGAGAGAAGCGCAACACGCGGAAAGAATACGTCAGATAGTACGAGGAGGAAAAAGGGAAGAAAGAGAGAGGACAGAGCGCGGGGGGATAAAGAGAGGAGACGGGAAAGAGGAGAAGGAGGACGAGGGGTACCGGGGAGAGAAAACCGAGGGATTCAATTGCAATAAAAGTACCGTGTCCGTAATCTTAGACGGCGAGGTGTAGGAGAAGGAGAAAGGGGGGTCTCTGGTAGGTCGAGCCACCGCACGAGTTACGTATGAGGAATCTGCCACGGGCGTGGCTACATCAACGAGTACGCGAGGAGAATGAAAGTCTCTCTCTCTCTCTCTCTCTTTCTCTCTTTTTGCTCTTCACCATCGTGATTTTTTTCAGCCGCACGCACACACCGCACATAACCGCGCGCAGAAAAGTAGCGATATTTTCGTCATTACGAGAGCGGCGATTCGACACATTTCTGACACAGTCCGCGATTTTTCCGCACGGTTTATTATATCGAGCTCTCGATCATTGCGGATTCGATTTCGGATCGTTATTAAAAAAAAAAAAAAAATCGAGAAATTGAATTAAAAAAAAAAAAAAAAA
>QVNV01015293.1:0-10147 GCA_014825455.1 Pseudomyrmex pallidus | reverse complement strand
CCGCCGATTACGAATTCACACGAAGTAGTCTACGACGCGTCGCGAAGTGAATACCTCGCAATTTCCAGTCTATACTTATATGTCTATGATCATCGCAGAGAGAAGTTGTGCTAAAAGGTGCATGAATTTACTAAAGAAAAAAAATGCGACGCTGCTTCGATTATTTATCCTCTTCTTACTTTTTAACATTAAAAAAATGGATATTCAAATACTGATACATTGTAGCGGTTTTGCCTTTGTGTTAGTTTTTTTTTTTATCGCCGATTATGAATTTGAAGCTAATCTCGCGGAGCGAGAGGGATGGGATAGAGAGAAGGGTTGATCAATATTTCAGCAAAACCGGCCGTAAATATCTCCCCGAGACCGCGAGATATTGTATAAATAATTACCGCAAACGCGTGTATGTATAAAACAAATCCGTCGGTCAGAGACCAACGTCAAACCCAATGAATTCTTAAACCGTTCGATCCGCTTAACATCACGCACATTGATCCAGTTGCTTTTTCAAGAAGAGAGAGGGAGAGAAAGGGGAAGATACGTGCCGCGGAATAATATTATAACAAATTCACGGTCCGTGCGTTTTCTTTCCGTTCGCGTGACCGAGTCCCGATCGTAAAAAGGGCCGTCAAAGGGTCCCGCGTTTCGTCGCGCCGAAACCGCCCTTGTCCCGTATATGTACGCGAGGGCATTTGTCCGACGTGTTACGGCTCGCCCGCATACCGACGTATATCGCGTTGTATTGACGCATATTCACGCATACCGACGCGGACGCATGCCGCGAAATATTTCCCTTCACCGAGTCATCGATCGCGCGTACACGCACGGGATTGTGGATGTGTGTGCGTGAGTGAGAGAGGGAGAGCGTGAGCGCTGATCGCGCTGATCTGTAATAGACATCTAATTGCAGTAATGCGCTAATGAGGCTGCGCTGCTCTCCCTGGATATCGCATTCCGCGCCGTAATTCCACGCGTCGTTTAACTTCCCGAAAACGGGCGCGCGTGATGTTATGCTCGTCGATTCTACTCTTTGAGAACGCGTTCACGTCGCTGTATCGAATTTTCGTCCTGTACATTGGCGCGCGCGAACGCAAGATGGTTTCGGTGGTTAAGATCTCCGACGTGTTGCGCAACGCGCGCGTTTAAGATCGATGCAAAATTTCTGTCTTTATTTTTACAATTTTTGTAAAACCGAAACGAGAATAAGAAACATATTGTCAGAGAATTGTCTCACTCGAAGTTGCGTCAAAAATGTCGATTTTGAAAACTTTCGCGCGCGTCTGAATGCTAATTTTTGGACTGAGAACAACATAAATTTTTACACGTGTTAAGTAATTATCGCCGTCTCAAACAGTTTCGCTTTAAATCGTCCTTAAACGCGTCTACTTCGGAATGGAAGACAAAAGCGCGCGACGCTGCGCTTTAAAGTACCTCACAACCGCGCGAACAACGTACGTAAAACCGGGGAGAGGAGGACAGAGAAGAGTAAAATAGAAACCGAGCAAAGTACGAACGAAGACGGTCTTGTTCATTTCTCGCGCTGCGCAAACAGCCCCGACGAGGATCCGAAAAACAGAATAAGTGCTCGCAAATGTAGTTACCGCGATTTAGTTGCGGTCTCTCTACGCTACGTGAAAGTGCCGTAAGGTCTCGTCCGCCACAATCTAGCGCTCCCGCGTGTTTCCGAGCTACTTCATCCCCCTTCCCGCCGCGCCGTGAGCTTCCATTAGTCGAGAAGAACGGAAGAGAGAAGACAAACACCCCGTAGGCGCGCGCGAGAAGAGACAAAGAGCGACGCGGGCGAAGGGGGTGAAGACGGCGGGGAAACAAAAACAGAAACAGAAAGGCTGAAATACAACGGCGAGGATGCGAAAAGCGATGGGGAAAGGGGAGAGGGATGAGAAACACAGAGAGCGACGCGCGTGACGAAGAAGCGCAGAGAAAGGAAGATGGACCCTGCAACAGTAGACTCATTTCTCAATCCGCACCGACTCGGCGCGCGTTCCTCTCTTCTTTGTCTGTTGTCCGTTCTTTCTCTTTCCATCTGCCGCTCCCAGAGAGACAGAGACGACCCGAGACCTTTCACCCACTTACCAGCACTTCGCGCTAATTGATTTCAAGTGTAACGAATTGTTTCGGCTGCGTCGGGCGAACACGCCGGGGCACACGATATAAATGGGTTACGCGGTATGTCAGTCGCTGCACAACGCCCCAGAACAACGGAGGGACAACGATGTTTGCGCTGAATCAAGGATGCGGACTCGGGGAGTTGCATTATGGCCAATTCCTCGAGCGGCATTTACGCGACTTGTCTTTATCAGCGCTTTTAACGCGAAATTCGTGAATTCAAGTCTATTCACGGCGCGTGACTCGTCGCTGATTCTCTTCAAATTTGCGTGCAACATTTTTACTTCACAGATTCAACAGCGTTCCAATGATCGTCCCACGTACCGGTTTGTCAGACATTTATTGAAGAAACAATTGTTAGATGTGTAAATATTTAACATGACAATTTTCAACGTATCTTCAAGGTGTTGAGTTTTTAAATATTAGTTTAAATATTAATTCAACTTTATACATTATAAATACTTCGTTCCAAATGTGTTTTTAACAAGTGTCCGACTAGTGTCACTGAGACACTTGCTCGACTACGTTAAATTACAAAGGACGTGTGTCAAAACAAAGGGATGAAGATTCGCTATTATTAATTTGCAAAAGTTTTACAATCGGATGCGCACAAGTGCAACATGATTGCGGGAAAGAGAGAGAGAGAGTGCGCGTAGTCGGTTTAATGGAGCAAATTCTTAATGAAACCTAGCGGAAAGCGCGCGCGACGCTTGTTCTATGTAATTAAAAATAAAAAATCGCGCTTCGTAAACGCGGCGGATAACGCGCGCGAGCTCTTCCGCGATATCTTCAAGAATATTTATTATTATCACTCTGCGCCATTGTTACGCGGCAGCGGCGCAATAGGATTCCCGCTATAGCATCTCCGCTCGGGCGTGATTAAAGAGCAGCACGTAGAAGAATCTTGACAATTTGAGACGCGACTGTCGCGACGCGGTCTTAATTTCAAGAAAATTATTAATGCAGAGCACAGAATTTTCTCTTTTTCCTCCGCTTGTGTTTGCGCGCGCGTGCGAATATTTACCGGCGCATTTTCGCCGAGAATACGCGCGAGAGACAAACCCATATATCTTCAACCGGTGGGAAATAAATATTCGATCGATCGAAAGCGAGCGGATCGAAGAAAAAAAAATTATTTGTCGCGCAAAATCGCAAAAATTTCGTAATCGATCTCTCTAACAAAGTTGAATTGTGTTGCAGAGTTACTTTACGCCCCGCGCGCGAACACATCGCATTTCCGACTATCCCTCATCTCGGCGCGTCGCGAGTTTTCCATATTTTCAATATAAATATTTTGTCGAGTATTTCTCGCTTTCTTCGCAAAAACCCGTCGCGCGGGCGCGGCTCCCGTGTGTTTAAAAAGCCGACGAGATTCGATCCCGTCCCCCTTCTCTTTTTTTCGAAACAACATAAAAAAAAGAGAGATACAAATATCGATCCCCACCGATCGACGCAGTAGAAAAAACATAAAATTGCAGCGGCGCTCGGAAATATTTTTTTTTTTTTTACGAGTTTATTGCAAAATGTTGCGACGGGCCGGGATCTGCTTTTGAGGAAGAGAGAATTGTATTTTTTTTGTTCGCACCCGGCGTTGCGTGAGATCCAAAGTGCGTTTTTGACGCGTTTCAATAATAAAAAGCTTTTCACGTTTAGATTAATCTTAATATTTACAATTTATAAAAAAATTTCTTTTTTTTTTTTTTTTGTTATTGCGTTTACACGTACATCAAACTCGACTTAAGCACAGATGAAATTGATCGAAAAACGCGCGCGCGCGTGTGTGTGTGTGTGTTGCGCAACGATTTGCCCCGCAACACCGAAAGCAATACCGATGTTCAATTCTCGCCCAATTGAAGCTGCTCTTATCACCGTCGTGCGTACGTGCAGGTTGTTTGGATAGCAAGAGAAATTTTGTTTTCGAAAATAAACACAAGGCAAAGTATTTTTTTGAGAGCTAAACGAATTCGTTTGTGTTGTTTTTGTTTTACGCGCGTTTTATCACGTTTTAATTCCTTGGTGCACGTACGCATAATTTTCCGCGCGCCATAATGTCGCGTCAAAGACACTCTTTTCCGCGCGCATAATATTTCGCTCTGATATTTCATCGTTTCTCTCTTAGGAGGAAGAATATTATTTTTTATTCGACGAGAAAGCGCTGGGAGAATTTTCTCGCACGACGAAATTTTGCTCGACGAATTTTCCGAATTCTTTTCCGCCGGTGTGGGTACACGAGCTCATTAGCATATAGCAATACGATTAGACGTCCATTATGGGAATTCGATGCGGTTCTGCGGCCGATGTTACAACACTATATCACCGCTTACAACTACAACTCCCGATATCGACGTTGCGTGCGCCAATGCATCTCGTCGGCCATCCATGTCCAATCCAGATTGCGATTTATATAATGGCAACAGACGATTTTTCAAACGATTACGCGCGCCGCACGACGTTAAGCTAAAATGTGAAATTAATCAGAGAGAGAGAGAGAGAGAGAGAGAATGAAAGCCGCGAGATATATTTCACAAGTTGTTGTATTTTTGCTTTTGTTTTGTCAAAATCGAGAAATCTAGAAGCGCGATTTTTCGCGTTTTTTGAAAAAACGATGTGTCAAGTGCGATCTATCGATGAATAAATGAATAATCTTTCCGTACTTACGCGCGAGATCGGAATGAATGAGCGCAGGGGTTCGTTGATCTTAAGTATTTGTCTCTCCTTTTTCTCTTTCTTCTGCCAGCGCGCGATTATCATCATTGATGTGGCACGTACATATCGTACAACCGATGAGACCCCGCGATAAAGCTGTTCAACTGGTTCCATTCGCCAATAACTGCGTCGCGTGTCTCTTTTTTCCTTTCGCAATCCGCGCTCTCCCTCTCTCTCTCGCTCTCTCTTTCTCTATCACGAGTCTCTTGTATCTGCCGGCTTGGATCATCATAACAATGGTCGGAACTGCGCGCCGCAGCGAACTGCATTCCGTGAAATTCTCGGAATTCTCTGATTGTTGTTGAGAATAAATTACGCCCGCTAACGAACGAAAAATCGCGTCGTTTTAAAAACAACATTTGCGCGGGAGTATTTGTTTGCACAATATATAGTCGCTTTTCGTACTTCGAATATTTCAGATGCTTTGTGCAGAGCGAGAGAGAGAGAGAGACAAAAAAACTATATAATAAACTTATGAAACTAAATTCGAACAATTCAATTTTCGCATGAACAGCATTAAAAAAAAAAACATACACAAATATTGGTTACGAAAATCTGATAAAAAAAATACATAGTTATTTCACTACGTTGCAAAAACATATATCGAGTTATTAATATTATTGTTAAAAAAAATACTCTCACAGGATATACAACATGAACGCCGGGATGAGAGCGCAAATGCTACTTTTAATATCGTGAATATCATCGAGACGCAATTTAAACGCGCAAACTTTCGCGATTTATTATACGCTTCTCCCCGACAATCTTGACCGACTTGAGAGATACAACGAGATATTAATTCTCTGTCATAATGTCTTTTTCCTGTTCCGCTAGCGAATAATGACACGTTCTTTATAAGATCGATAAAAGCGAGATACCGGTCCCCCGGCCGGCACGATCTCAATTCTTCTCCTTCTTTTTTTCTTTTCTTCTTCTTCTTCTCCTCCTCCTCCTCCTCCTCCGACATCTGACATTTCCAATTGTTTCTAAATCTACGTCACCTTCTCTTGCAACAGAAACAATTATATCGCGTCGCGGAGCAGAACACAATTTATTTGTTCGTCCCTCACGTTTTGAATCAGATTGCCATCTTGAAAACATCGAAAGGGAAAACTAATCGACTTTTGCTCTCTCGACGATAAGTCTCACATCGGAGAGAGAGTTTGTATATAAATCAAATTTTTGACAATGAATCCACGTAATAAAGAAAGTTACAAAGCGAATAAACTACACTTTGATTACCGATTGTTCGCAATCCGATTTTTGCTACGTGTTACATTGAATATCTCGTTTCAAATAACTTCAATGAACTAACAAAAATTAATTCACTGCAGTTGCAACACGTTTTACGCGCGCGGAATTAGCCTTTGTATACGCAACGCTTTGTCCAATTTAACTCTCTCATCGTGTCAAAACTGACAACTTCAATTTTCGACTTATTTCGATACAACAATATTCGAGAGCTAAATCATCTAAACTGTGTGACCGAATATCAACCTCGATGAAAACAACAAAAAACTAATTTCTTTCCGACAGTAATTAGTATACTGTTTGTTATACGGTCTTCAAACTCTTCCCTTCCCGACAGTATGTTCGCTCGAATGTCGTTCTGTTACTACTTAAATGTTACTTCGTGATAAAGGATTTCTCGATAATCCCGGCAAACACTTAAACAAAACTTTACGCGAGTGTAATCCCGGCTTTGCGGCTCGCTCTGCCAACTCATTTTCATTATACCGATTTCGTTTCCGTACACAGAAATTCGGCTGTACGGAATCCATTTCTCGCAGAACTGATTACAAATTATTACCAAGCTCTATCTTTCCGAAATTACTTACGTTCGAGCAAGAGAACGTGTCAACGCGCGTTCCCTGATTTTTTCTACAACTTTTTCATATCAGAAAAAGTTTTCAACTTGAAATTCATCTTTTCGATAATAATCTCGAAAATAATACACGACAATTTTAGTTTTCACAATTAATCCACAAGCTCGCGAACTTTACTCGTCGGATTTTCGGTTTAAAATTCTTCGACGCGACTTCTTCGCTTTCGAAAAGAGCATCGACTTGACTCGCGCGGCTGCCAAGCGAATCGGAAGAAGACGCAAGGACCTGCTCTTGTGACTGATCGAGAGACAAGCGAGAGGAAGCTCAACGTCAGGCGAGAGGCGAGGTTCGAGTTGTTCGAGGGATAAAGTTTGCCTCGAGGCCTCCCCCTGGAAATCTTTAAGCGCGCGCGAGCGGACAAAGTTTTCGGCTTCGCTCGCAACGCATACCGTCACGCGGCGATGCATCACTTGCCGCCGCCACCGCCGCATGCATGGCGTTGCATCGGTGGCAGTCTAGCGTCGTCGGTGGCACGTAGTAAACTATCGCGGAAGTGTATTTAACTCGTCGACGAAACTTGGGAAAACGTTGAATTCCAATTTCCCCGGTCCGCGCGGTGCTGTTACCAGCCGCGTCGCTTCGCGCGTTTATCGCTGAAAAATATCCACTCGATTCTCTCCTCCGCATTCGGCGTCGCCGTCGCTTCAAATTACTTCCATCTCTATTTGAATTAAACGTGAAAATTTATCGCACGTCGAACACGCGACGCTCTCCCGCGCGACTGTGTGCGCGCGAAAACCGATGTATCGAACGGAAATGTTTTTTTCTCCCTTTTTTTTTTTTTTTATTCGAAGTATTTACTTTATGGGGATTACACGACTCCTACGCAATGAAAAATGTTTCTCCATTTACGTGAATTTGAAGGGTTAATCTCCGTTATGTCGCGCGAGAGATTCCAAACGGGAAATGCGCTTTATACGTGCCGGCTCGACGACGAGAGGACTGGATCGAATAGATAGGAAGAGGAGGAGACCGCGAGAAAGAGAGCGAGAGGAAGGGAGATTGAAGGACGGAGTAAAGCTCAGATACGAGAAAGTAGTACCGCGACAAAAGTTGGGAAACGGAATCAACGTCGAGATTCGTCGCGCGACTAACGACCAACCATATAATTAGAGCGTCTGCCGCCGAATCTGCCGCCAAAGTTCCGAACCGCATTGGTCGGCTGACTTTTCAATTTTGCGGAAGAAAGACCCCTCTCTGCGGTTCGATGTGAAACTTCGCGTTCGCTCTCTCTCGCTTAAATTAAATCCGGAATGCTGTTGCATTCGATCTCCCGCGTAATGGCGGCCGAGCGTAATCGCTCGTTATATCGGCCAATGGTACAATTGTTTTCAGTAACACGCTTCTCGATTTCGCACCTCTCGATCACGGATAATCACAATTTTCTCATAATTACGCCGCGCCCGTTTATAATATCTTTGGAATCGCAACCCCCGATTGAGAGAGCGACGAGAGTGCGGTATCAAAAGTCCATAAAATTTATTATTAATTAAAACTCGACATGTATATTAATATATACACAAGCTCTTCTCCTCTCTCGATATTTCTATTTAATTAAACCGTCAATATTACGAATCCTTAATTTCGCGGTTGTTCCAGCAGCTTCACAAACAGCAGCCTGGATATCGATCGAAATCTCGAGCGCGCGAGAGACTCAAGATAATATACATTAATTATACATCGCATTAACCTAATAATATGCCAACGGTTATTCAGCGAACAATGCATATTCATTGAGAAAACAGTACAATGAATTTATCGTTCGAGTAGGGCCGCAAAAACTAGTCGCGTAATTGCGCGGCGTGTGTCTCGAAACCTGCTATTCTCTTCTCTGTGTCTTCGAAGATGCAAAATAAAACGCGCAACGTGACGATTCTTAATAATATATAAATAATAAAGCTGTAACAATAGAGGCTATCAAAATGTCACCGACATATAAAATAGACGTTTCGGAAATTTGAATAACGAACGAACGAGCGACTCCGCTCGTATCTACGAGAGCGATATGTGAAACGATACGTGCCGGCGTCAAAGGGAACTTTGATAATGGCGTTCAGATGGACGCGAATAAATAAAAAGGAAGAGGTAAAAATAGAAACCCTCCCCTTTATAATACCGAACGGCATTTAAATGGCTTTTCATCGTCGGATCCGGCGGCGGCGGCGGCGGTGGTAGGGGTCCATTTATTTGTTCGACTGTAAAACTTTTTTTACAGCAGTCGCGACTGCGACGGATTGTTATAACGGCAAAAAATGTCATTTGCAATGAAATTTAATCTACAAGTAATATCTCGTTTCACCGAGCAGAGCGGCGGCGCACACAGGCAGCCAGCCCGCGGTACCTACCGGTAAACAACCGGCCGTCAAATCAGAAATCTTTTCACGTTTTTTTGGAATCATTAAACAAACATTAATTATTGATATTTAATGCAAAAGAGAGAAGGACAGAGAGACGCGCGCGTTAAAATACTCTTCTCTTCTTTTGTACGTATCTTTTCCATTTATAATCAAAACGCGCGCGCTTTTTCAGTGCCGCGCGTTTTGCATTTTATGTTATTCAAGTTTATAAATTCGTAATGACAAAAATTACTGAAAGAATTAAAATTCGCGATTGACGCGACTGTCGTTTGTATATCGCCGCGGGGAACATACGTGTAACGTAACGCGCGGAGCAGCGTCGTCAAAATTTTATTTCGCGTACACGCGTTGAACTCGGCGTTTGTCCGACGCCGACCCGACGCAACGGTTGCGATATGTAATAATTATTTGCGCAGCGAAGTTATATCGCTGCAAACCGCACAAAGGGGGCCCGCCAACAAGCATCCACAAAGCGCATTCAAATTTCAGCCAACGAATCGATCTACCCGTTCTGTGCTTCTCGCCGCCAGTTAGCGAAGTTGCATCTGTGTGTGTGTGAGAGCAGCTCCACAATTCTGCAGATAAACGGCGCATGAAACATTTCTCTCTCTCTCTCTTGCTCTTCCTCTCAGAAATTGCGGTTTCGTCTTAATAGTCGCGTCTTTCTTCGAAACGCCGCATTTTGACGCCGCGCATTGTTTTATCCGTCAAGTTCCGAAGCAAAACGCGCGGATAAAAAAAAACCAAACCCTCGATGCGCATTGAATTATTATTACGACGATTTTTTGTTGTTGTTGTATATAACGAGAGGTCGAGAGTTAATTGAGAACGGAGTTTACAAACGCGCCCCTCTCTCTCTCTCGACGACCGGAGAAATTAAAGACGCGCTTTTTGCGTTACCATTTTATATACGGTTTTATCGTGCGGTCTCTAATAATGTATAGTGTGCGCAAAAGCGCGTACTTGTGTTTTGCGAGCAGCAAAAATAACACGAAAGCGTTTGCCGAGTTTTTAATAACAGCATTTATATATATATATATATATATATATATATATATATATATATATATATAA
>QVNV01015292.1:0-27826 GCA_014825455.1 Pseudomyrmex pallidus | reverse complement strand
CATCTTTTTATCTAATAAATAAGAATTTAACAAAAATATTTTAAAGTTTCAAAGAATTATTTGGAAAATTTCAGAAAGTTCGTCTAAAACTTTTAGACGTAGTTTACTCAAAATGGCGATCACGTGAGTTGACATGGTATTGCTTATCTCAGCGTCCATATATATTTCCGCACAACATCCTGCAAACGGTTCTTATGACCGGATTTATATTTCTCAGTTTAGAAACTTCAGAGCCTAAAGATTCTTTAATAATTGTTAAAATCTAAAACACAAAAAACTACAAAAGGACATCAGTCTTATAAGAAAATGTCTTTCGATAGATTTGACTAATTTTCGGATACGTGTAGTTCTTGTCATTCTGAACAAATGTCTCAATGGGCACAGCTTGATTTTATGAGCCGTTTCCGCGCTAGACAAGCCTAGAAGATCCAGATTTGACATGTAAAGATTTCTCGATTCGGTATACGTGATCTTGAGTCGAATGTGTGTGCGTTTGTATGGATGTATGTGTTGAATTACGTGGGTTATATACGTGTGCGCTGTATGAGTAAATCAGCGCGCATACATTGTCTCGCTTTTAGCATTACCCAGGATCCCTTTGGAGTGCTTGATTTAAGTTACGGCGCCAACTCGCACATACATTCGACCGCGTACCTATCATACGTATACTCGAAAAGTCTACTTTTACACGTTAAAGCTGGATCTTCTAGAGCTTGTACGCGGAAACGGCTCATAGGATCAAGTTGTACCCATGGAGACATTCGTTCAGAATGACAAGACCTGCAACATATCTAAAAATTAGCCAAATCCATCGTAAGACATTTTCCCATGAGACTAGGTCCTTTATTTAAAATTTCTTAAAGAGTTTAAAATAATGATCTGCAAACAAAATACAACATCAAATTCAACGTTGTCGTCTCCTCACCTTTATTTTTCAAAGATGAGGTTCTAGTATAAATACGTTGCGTCTTGTTTGTTACCTACAATGTTTATTCGGTTTCTTCGCGAAACGTAAATTACTTATACTCTGTTAAACTTTCCTTTGCGCTCCCTCGTATGTGTATAACATTTGCAACTTAACAGATGCGTCAGTTAGAATCTTGCACCGACCATCTGTTTGCATCTGGCGGTATGATTACTCATTTCTTTTTTTTCGACGATTGATACTCTGATCTGACAACACACCATCAACACAACAGCCGTTATACAGTTGTTTATTTTGTTTGACTGAAGAAGACTCCAGTAAGAGTTGAAACGTCTCAATTGTATATTTACTGTTATGTATCTCTTTTAATACTATCTTTTAATTGTCTATGTATTTTTCTTTTTAATTGTATGTTACTACTCGTGAAATTTGACAATAGAAGGGAACGGCCAATACGAGATAAAACCAGATGTTCGGGTTAAAAAACTTCTTTTTTCAAAAATTATTGAATTACAAACATTTCGATCCTGGTTTGGATCTTCCTCGGTGTCTGAATAAATAAAAGAAAGGACAGAAAGAACTCAGTCATTGTCAGCTGCTCATGTCCAGGTACCTGAGGTCATCAATCAGGTATCTGGACATGAGCAGCTGACAAACTCGATATCAAGCACCACGCGACGACTCAAACATCCAGACTATAACTGACAGACTATTTATGTTTCTCTTTTAACACTATCTTTAATATATTGTTACATCCTAATTGCTCGTAATCGATCTTATTTTGCTTTTTTAATTGTAAAATACAACATATAGGCTGTAATGTCGTTTACATAATTAAAACGATTTTTATCGCTAACGTCTGTATTATCTGATGCTTTTAATTTATATCTCATTTTACATGGCTTAATGAGAGATGTCCTTTGGGAAGAGTTATTAATGAATATAACACAGGTCACACAACAACAAAAAAGTTGTCTGAACTCGAAATGGGAAACATGTTTTCTTACGTATTTTGAGGTGCTGAATCCAAATCTGAAGTCACAATAGGAGGTTTCTCAGATCGATCTTCTTTAAATTGCGTTTACTTACACAGGTTTACACCAAAAAATTGTCTGAACTCGAAATGGAAAACATATTTTCTTACGTATTTTGAAGTGCTGAATCCAAATCTGAAGTCAAAATAGGAGGTTTCTCAGATCGATCTTCTTTAAATTGCGTTTAATTATCAGAAAATTTTGGAAACCAGGAAAAAGCATTTAGATAAAATCGATCTGGAAAACCCCCTATTTTGATTTCAGATTTGGATTCAGCACCTCAAAATACGTAAGAAAACATGTTTCCCATTTTGAATTCAGACAACTTTTTCCTTTTTTTTTTTGTTGGCCTGTGTAATCAATTAAGAACCCAATTAGTCTTCGCTTTTGCGTTCTCTTAATAATGATCTCTACGTAAATAGATTCGTATTTACGTATCTAACTATTGGTCTCGAATAACCGGGGGCTTAATGGACGTCTTTAAGCTTCATCCTGATGCGTAACAATATATTCTCGTCTCCGCGCTCCGTTTACAGATACGAGATGAAAGATTATCAAACGTTATAGAAGATTCGCGTGTTTGTTCTACGCTACGTTTTGTATGATATTGTCGTCACACTGAGCGCAATTAAAAAAGGAATAAATGATTCTATTCCTTTTTTCTCAACGAGAGAGATATTCGCAAAGGGAATTTCTCGAGCTGTTTTACCTTTCGACGTTTAGCACTAATGAATGTATTTTGTAGAAAGGACTGAAGTTCTGGTTCCGTGTAATTAACAGTAGTAACCGCTTGCGAAGCTCGAAGTTTGTCGATAAATCTTCATGCACGAAGCTATATCTCGCGTACTTCATAGATACAATTCCTTACTATTGAGCGCGCGATAATAGAGCAATCAAGGAACTGCGGAATATGTCGCAAAACTCTAACACACACTTCTTTTACAAGGAACATGTAGAATATATATTAATGTATACATATATATACGATCCTATTTCAAATTGAATTTTTTTCGAAGCAAATTTTGATCGATGTATCGCTAATAGTATATTATTATTTTCCTTCAAATTTCTTTTAATTCAATCAATGGAATAATTCTCTTCAAATTTCTTATATATGTATATGTATATCTCTTATATACATGTATATCTCTTAATTGATTTATAATATATAATTTATAATACATGTATAAGAAAGAAGATAGTAATGTATGATCACACAACCAATAATCCAATAATCTACATGTGTACCTACATGCATAAATTCTCTCTCTTCCTCTCTCTCTCTCTCTCTCTCTCTTTCTCTCTCTCTCTCTATTCTACTATGAAGTAGACTGGTGCACAGAGAGACTAGAACGCAAGTAGCTTTGTAACACTATCTCGACTCTCTATCCATATTTAACAAAGAAAAACAATATGCGCGTTCTCTATACAAAACGTGCTTTTGTTAAATAAACCAACTCTGAGTTTTGCATTATAGAAATAGAGAGATTAGAAGATAAATGCTAGGAAAAGCGACATCAAGAGCTAAATAAAACTCCACCTACATTCTTATAACATTATATATTTTACATAGATTATTAAGATTTAAAATAATGAAATAAAAATAAAAATAAAAAAAATAAAAAGATAATATTTAACATAATATTTTGATAAAGAGAAAGAGAAATCCCGGTGAATCCGATATTGAGATTTTCTTTACAACACAAGAGAGACGCCTATTGAAAAGAACATTGCCCTAAGCTAAGGGTGTTTTTTTTTTCTATTCTGCTATCGAATTCTTAAACGGCACAATGCAAAGTTGCCCGTACGAAAGGAATAAAAGTTTCATCGCGACGTGTTTGCTCGTCACGACGGCATTCGAGAAAAATAAGCTTCGCGATCACCCAAAGAGGTTTTTCTTATGTGTGCGTAACCCTCGTACATTGGCGGTATTCATGAAAAAGTGTGCGTTGGTACACATATCTCGCTTGCCACATAGTACGTATTCCAAGGAATTTAACGAGTATGTTCTAAGGTGCCTAAGGGTGTCTCGCGTAACAAAAGAATACATTGTAATAAAGTTTAATAAATGCTCGTGTGATTCTCTTTTAAGTTAGATCTCTCTCTAAGCTTGCCTACGTCGCATCCTCGAAGTTTGTGTTTATGTAAAATTAATTATTCAAAGTTTAATTACCTGCAAATAATTAAGTTAATTATCAAAGCAAAGTTAGCTTTATACTATTACATATTACATGAGAATTTTAGTGGTTGAAGAAATATTTAACCCTCTATTTCGTTCTCAATTGTGAACTTATTAGAACTACTAAAAATACTAAAAACAAAAAAATAATAATTTATGCAATAGAGAAGTAACCCTCCATTGCATTCCGTTTTCGATTAAAAACTTAATTAAAACTACTAAAAATATTAAAAATACTAAAAAACAAAAACCACTTTATTCGATAGAGCTTATTTAAAACTACTAACAAAACTAAAATTATAAAAAAAAAAAAAAAAACAACAACAAAACCAAATTCATGCAATAGAGGCTTAAACACTGTGCGTTCAACTGAGAGAAATTCACAATAATGTTTCCACTTGAAATAATTTCATTTTTCCGGAATATTACATTTTTAACGCTAATTTATCGTAAATACACGAGAGACTGGAACTACTTTAGATGTGCATGATAAACGTAATGTGAGATAAAACAAGAAACAGGATGTGCTGCCTCATTTCCGCATTTTGCGTTTTTCATGAGTTCTCTTGAATTTTTAGTCGACATCGTACGTCAAAACGTCACATTTTAAAGAAGACGTCTACGATGTAATAGAAGTGAAATTTCTTGCTCCTTGCAAAAGCGTGGAACTGTGCGCAGCGAAAAGTATTGTCCGAAAAAAGACGAAGAAACGAAACTTGCTCGCCGAAAAGTTCCGCTGAACATAAATACAGTCGATATCTTGAACCATATGAAAGAAATGACAGAAAAATATGAGACAGTGAAATGGTGTAATAAAAATATGCGGAGAGAGAGAGAGAGAGAGAGAGAGAGAGAGAGAGAGAGATTCGGCCGAATCGTATATCTCAACAGATTTCGATTACTCTTGCAAGGTCGACGAAAAAACGCACACAAAAAAAAACCGCGTTTTCGGTCAGTTAACTTCTTCGGAGATTTTTAGCGCTTTAACATGCGCTTATCCGTGTTTCCGAGGGGATCGATAGTTTTTAACTCCCGATACGATCTCTCCGCATTCTCCCTAGCCATTTAATTATTACGCTATTAGATACTGACGCGAGCGAGCAAGCCGGAATCGTGAAAAACGCAAGACCGGCTTTAAGCACGTAAAATCCAAGAAAAGAAGAAACGAGCCACGCGACGACGTTATTATCTCGCGATGACACAAAGCGGCTCTTTTCGCAGAAGACTGAGCTGCATAATTATTCTTAATTACGTCACTGTAAAACGCGTTCGCGCGCGTGTTATGTGTGTGTGTGTGTATGTGCTCGAAATTGCCTTTTGAGCCTTTTAAAGGGCTTTAGATTGCTCGACTGCTCGTATCGCACTTTTCGTTGCGAATTTCGCGGTTAAAATTTAATTTTGAAGAATATAGAAGAAGAGAGAGAGAGAGAGAGAGAGAGAGAGAGAGAAGAGAGTGTGTGCGCGCGTGGAGAAGAGTGCAATATAGATTATTAGGTACAACATTAATATCTGCCGGAAACACATTTTACAACTAATAATTGTGCCATTTATTCTTCTTGCACTTGCAAGAGAAATAAAAGTGCAGTGGAAAACAGCTATTCCTCTGGCAGGAATAAAGTAAAAAATACTGGAAAAAAAACGCGAAGAACACAAATGCACTTTTCTCCTTGTCTTATTTTTTTTCTTCTTAATACGATTTCCCTAACTCCATGTGTTGTTTATAACTTGCCAGTTATAAATTTGCAAATAAAGCTGCCAACAAACAACTTCCAATTTCAAGTTTCAGAAGACTATGATTTTACTCTAATGTTTTTTTTTATATATTTTTTTTGCACACTTTAGAAGTGTGTGTGCAAAATATATAAATAAGTAGAAGTACAGTTAAATTCCACGTCAACTTTTGTTACAAATTTCTCTGTTTTAAGCCAGTTCAGTACTACGCAACAAAAACAGATAGTTTGTTTGTGACATAATTCAACTGTTCCCCAAAATTCCGTGCGTATTTACGTAGATAGCGTCTCTGTTATTAAATTTGATGAACAATTTTCGAATACTCTTTCCTCAATTCTAAATATGCACCACGTGATTATAAAGTATACATTATTATATATACATGGAAATCTGAATATAGCCACTGCCCATAGGGGACACGTTCCAGAAACAAGTCGTACGCGTTCACGTTTTATTTTTTTTTCTTTATTTACATAGCCGCATTTTTATGATGAAAATGTCGGACATAAAGAAATAAAAACAAATAAAAAAAATAAAAATAAAAAAAAAATTATACGTGAAAACAGTTCGGCAAAGAAGATGAAAAATCAATAGCTAACGAATTGTTGGCGTGGGAATATTCTTGACGTGGCGCGTCACACGGGAAGTTTTCTCATTTTCGTCGCCCACGTATGCGGCTGAGGGATTCGGACATCGTGGTATACTCGCGCGGTCACTATAAAATATTCAATAGTTCACGTAACATGAACATACTCAAAGAGAGAGAGACTAGGTTTCTCTTCGCAGATTTCCAAGATACCTAGCGAAAGTTCCATGTCGCCCGGTACGATCGATCCGACCGGAAGAGTCCGAGGTAGGTAACAGGAAAAGCAAGGAGCTTGAGAGAGCAAATATATCCGAGGTGTCAAAACGTCAATATAATATCATCTCGAATCAATAAGCTTAAATGGATAAAATTGCGCATAAAAGTGACTGACGTAATAAACTGACATAAATTATAAAACCGTTTTTTCATCGTTATAATAGGTAAAGTAAAAGTATGGTAGTTGCTAAGTGTTTCATGGAAGTCTCACTTGCTAGTTTAGCATTATTTTATTGCGTTACATGACATATGATAGCATCGGTAATTTCTTCGCCACAGTAAAATTTATTTACAATATATAACTTTATTAGGCTGTTGGAACCGTGGGGCGGGATGTTTTGCCGTAAATGAAAAATTCAAAGAGATATTTTAAACGTTTCGGTTTTTATTTTAAACCCTCCTCAGTGGAATTATAGTTGTTTTGCCGAAGTATGTGTCTGTGAACTTGAAGAAGGGGTGTGTCGTTTATTGCTGATGAAAGAGATATTGATTGTTGATCTTGCTGACACTTATTTGTCAAAATTTATTTACTACCTATAACCGGAGCGTTATTTAATGAAGTTTTGATATTATTTGAGATAGAAAGTTTGATCAATGGTGTATTAATTACGATCGCATAATTATTATCGAATACCGCAGATTTGTGGTCAATTAGAAATACGTTAATAATTAAGTGACATGGCTTTTACGTCCAAAAATCTCTTTGTTATTACAGAGAATAAACTATGTAATTGAGTCGAGTTAATTACGTAAAAAAAGAAAAAAAACAAAACAAAAGATAAAGTAAATCTCCTATTTCACAAAACGCGCGCGAAACAAAACTAAATCACGTCGCTAACAACCGGGAAATAATCAGAACCAAGTTGTTTCCAGTTTCCACTTTGTGCAAGTTACATAATTCACCGTGTAATTCTCTCTTGCTTTCTATTGAGAAAAATATAGGAGTGTATAAATGAGAGTTGTAACAGTAGTAAACAAGGAAACTTGATCGCTCTATAAGACGGATTCGTATCTCTAAATAGATATAAATGAGTGAAAAACCGAACTGAACTTTTGATTGGACTTCTTTACAAGTCTTTTTACTGCATTTCTAAACAATTAAATCAAAACTGAAAATCATACGACACATGAGCGAGTTTGAGTCTCGACGAGATTTTGGCTGGTTCGCTTCTAAAAAAACTCGAAATTAATTCCCGAATATCTATGTGACTATCGTATACAAGGGTATATAGTAATTAACGAGCTATGTTCAATTTTGTTTATTGTCGAAACATCGGGTCGTACTCGTCGCGTCCGCGTGTTGCAATCCTCAACACGATGACGGTTCGATACTAGAAGCCTTCAACGAGATCGATTGACGACAAATAGATCGGAAACACATGGCCGTTGCGGACTTTGATGTCACGCACAGCTTGAAGTTCAAACAACTGACGAGCACGGATAACGATTACATGTGTAATTAATTCATTAAAGCTTTCTCTGTATGTATCATAAAACGCCGCCGCCGTTCATTGGCTTAAAACCAAATTCTGTGTATAAAAAAAAACATTCGATAATTAACGTGTGCCAAAAATATTACTCTAATTTTGACGAATTAAGTAATCCTTTGTATCTTCGCGTTTTTCATATTTTTTTTTTTTTTTTTTTTTTTTTTTTTTTTTTTTTGTTTTTACTGTCACCTTATGAATTTGATAACAGTTTCACCTTTGACCTTTTATCGATCTCTCTTAACGCGACATGAAAATCTCCGCATAAAAATTGAGAACTAACTACTCCTTTGACAAAAACGAATGTCCTTTTCTACAGATATAAATGTATATAAATTTATTGAAATATATCAAAGCTTTAATTTGGAGCAATCAGTGAAAAATAAATATACAAACATATATTTTAAAGTCGCTGATATTTTACACTAAATTCTTTTTTGTATCTAAAAAAAAACTCTAGAAACCAATGTTTTATCATAAATATATAATTTCAATGTTCTATATAATTTTTTAAATACATTTTTTAGTTTTTCAATATTAATTTTTGATTGTGTTTTTCTTTCATTCTAGTTTTACAGGATCAATCTATAAGTGCTCAATATATATAAATATTGCTTTAATTGTTTAAGCTTCATTTTGAAACATAAGGTTTTTTTACTGCCGTGAATTAGTATTCGGTTAGCCTTCTATTAATTTCTGCCGTCGATTGAAGAGTTACTCACGCTAAATACTTGATTATGATTCAATTAGCTGTTTGCAAAAGCAAATTGTCTTTAAAGTTATGACATTATTATTATTATATCACAAACTTGCATCGTGACATGTTCTCGTTTAGTCTACTGTCTGTCTATTCTATATGCACTTTTACTTTCACTTCTTTACTTTTAAATTACTTTTAAATTACTACTCTATCTCTAAAGCAAATCGATGTCGAATCATAATTACACTGTGCAACAAAATTTCACTTTTTTTCTGTATCTGACTTAAAAATCCAAATTATATTATTCAAATATCAATATAAATCCAAATATCACCCTTCTTTAGACCTAAAATCGTAGAAAAAAAGTTACAAAAAAGCGTAGACTTTGCTTTTATGCACTGTACGGTATACACGGTAGGTTTATTTTTGTACATTAATTTAAATTTTAATTTTAAAACAACAGAAAAGAGGTCTACTAACAGTCGAGTCCACGTCTCAAATTTTGGGTCATGCTTGGAACTGCTATATACACTCGCGCATGCATTCATACATCTACTCATACATCAATACTTTCAACGAATTACATAACAATTACATTAAAAATTAATTTCTTGCTATATTGAGCTTCAAAGCAAAATCTAAACTTTTTAATAACATTCTTTCGTAGTTTTGAGAATTTCAAGAAACGTGAAATTGTGGGTTTTAAGACAGGCATAAAATCACTGTTATTTAATTCTTTAATTATAGCTAAACACGTTTATCAGTTTCCATAAAATTTAAAACTGACATATTGTCGATCCTACAAAACTACGTATTTGCGACCAAGTGCGACTAAATTATCTTAATCGCTTAAAAAAAAAAAAAGACGCTAGCAACTTTGGTTTTGTCGCGGCAAGTGAACGTCTTCAAACTTGCATGTTAAAAACACAAGGACTCGCAAACTTGATTATTCTTCAGGACACTTCGGTTAAAAATTTCGTTTCTTGAGAGACGACAGTTTCCCCTGTCGACCTCTTTTCTCATTTATCGACTCCCGATGGCAAAAACGCCGTCCTCACATTTCCGAACGAGCCACGATTCACCCGAATGTATCCGCGCCGCAATTGCGACGGCTGCAGCTCGATTCGCTCACGGCAATTATAAGAGCGCGACACTGGAAAACGCCGCGATCAAGACAATCTGATTGCGATAACAGTATTACAACACCTTTACGTTATAATTGAAAAATCTACGCAAAGAAAAACTCTGTGATTACAAAAATGGAAATTGAAACATAAAAACTTTGAAAAATTTTGTTTTCTATTTAAAACGATGAAATCTAAACATTTCTTTATATGTTACTGATAATAACAATCGTATAACTAAATATACATATATAGATATAAATTAAGAAGTATAAATATAATATAAATGTAGATTATATAACGATATACGAAAGATAATTTAACAATACGAAAGATACTTTGTGATCGGTATTCACGGTCAGATTCTACATCTAAAATAGTCTCAGGTCCGATTCCAAGATGATGTGTAACGGTGTAACCAATGAATACAGCATCCTAAGACTAAATTCAAGATGATCCAATGTACAAGATCGGACTGTAAATATCGGCCTATATATTAAGTTATTTCATTATTCCTTGTTACATTATGGGAATGAAATCTCCGTTACTGTTCTATACATAACCACGTTACCAGGTCAATTCTAGAACGAGTATGTAGAATGAGAAACGAACTATTTTGCCCTCATGAATATTATAATCACAGATTTCACATAGTCACATCTATAATCAGTACTATCAACTTGGATTTCTGAATTACAGTTGTCTCTATTTAAATTGTTACTTTTTATTCAGCTATTGTTTTTACAGTTTTAAAACTTGAAATAAATAATACACAATTGTAAATATATTCTTCTAAATAAATCTTTCAATAAATAAATTTTATGTCAACGTTGTTAAAATATAATATCGTACACTTAAAATTACTGAAAGTCTGAATTTTTGTTATTAAATTTGCCAACGTTTCTTTACAAATCTTTTAAAAAAATATTATGAATAAAATCCCGACGAGAAAAAATAACGATGTATATTTCTGTTTTGAGAACAATCAATTTTCAATCCACTGAAAGAATACAGTTTCATTAAAAACTTTATTTGTTTATGTTTTTTCACTCTACAATATATACATTTCATATGTAAAATATTAAAGCCGTACGATTCATTAGAAAACCCTTACTTTCTGAATAAGAATTTAAATAGAAGTGTAAATGCAAAAAACAAACGTATTTTAACAAACCTACTAAATAAGATACACTTTTTGGTTAATTTAAAATAGAGTTTTTTACTCGTTTTTTTACTCGTTTTACTTTTCTTTACTTTAACCGAACTTCGGCTTGAGTTAGTATCTTAATTGCCGAGATGTTTCGACGTTAAACTTTTTAAAGTTGCAATAATTAACAATCTCCTTTATTGAAAAGTCGATTTTAAACTTGAAGAATATAATCGAACTATTAATTCTCATATTTCATGTATGTGACAAAGAGAATAAAAGTGTTTCAACTGTTGCCAAAAATATCTATTAAATTTTATTTTGTCAGTACTAGGTAGTTGTAAATTTTCGTATAGTAACGCTGTGTCAATCAACACACAGCCTAGATAAAATAAATACAGAGATCTGCGCAGTGAGATATATATATATATATATAGCGATAGACATCGAATAGAAATATGTCAGTGAATACATCTAAAACCGACATAGAGATTTTATTCCAGCTGTGCAGATAGATACCGAAAGCCCGAGAAAATGAAAATACAAGCAGGACGAAGGCCGGAATATAAAATTTTGGTAAGCGAAAACCCCCAAGGTAAATTATCCGACTTGTCTCCGACAAGATACACGGTCTGACTCATAAAATCGATTATGCCGAGAAAGCACTTAACAAATTAAAGCCACGCAAACTGTAATGCGAAATCACATTCAAAGTTAATTCAGCTCTGAAAATTGTATGTTTATTATCTAGATAGATGTATGTTTGCTGTTTTTTTGCGAGAAAATTATTTGCACTTTTCTTTTTGTATTTTCAAGCAAAACTACTTTTTGCAGAAATAACGTTTAATAATGCTGACGGATTAAGAGAGAGTTATTGCAGTTAATAAACAAACTACATAGAAATATTTCAACAATATTATGTACTTGACGCAATAGAAGCGACACGGCGAATTTAACAGAAATTGCACGGTGGTGGCTGTGTGAGATATGTACAACAATATGTTCCGCAAAATTCAGCGACATATGTATACTATCAACTTGACATAAGAGAGATATATAGTTCTATATTTGAACTACAAATTAGACAGTTATGTTATTTATGCTTTTATATTATATATTTTTTATGTGTATATAATGTATATTATATTATATACGGCAAATCAATTTCATTTCTAGACTTATTATGTACACACGTGCGATAAACCTTCCACGCATACAATACAGTTAAGATTACACATCTGCTCGACGATGTGTCGCAACGATGTCGGTCACGTGAATATAACAAAATCGATTTCTAAACTTCCCTTTTATTTCCCCGGAGAACATATTTTACGGCGTAACTATCCGGCGAAACGCACCGTAACGTCGTACAACACTTTCTAACTAGATTTCGGTTAAAGCCCGTCGCGAGAATGCTTATTTCGTACAATGTAACTCGCATTCTGTTCATAATTACGTAGCAACTGCACATGTCACACATACGATTGTGTTATAAAACTGCAAGATAAAATGGAATGAAATAACTTTCTTCGAAAATTACTGCGTGTGTGTGTGTGTGTGTGTGTGTGTGTGTGTGTACAGTGGAGACTCCCGTATCCGAACAAAGTAGACAATCATTTTCTTTTGCGTTAAACTTCATTTATTCAAACAGAAATCAACAAAAAAAATGGTAGGTTGTATCAAAATTTACAATGTGGTGCAATATTTAAGAATTCCATATCTTTTTGGCTGCTAAGTCACATAAGTTTTTTAACATAAGTAACGTTCGGATGATAGAATGTTCGGATAATGAGGATTCGGATATGGGAGTCTCTACTGTATATCTCTTGTGTAATCTTTTTTTTTTTAATCTTTTAACTACCGATAATTACTTTTGTAAAATATTTGTTGGCATTTTAAATTACTTATTTTGACTTTATTATAAAAGAAGGAAAAGTGACAAAGAATATTAATATTGTATTAATTAATAAATTGTATGTGTTTTGGCATAACTCTGCGTTACATCAAATGTCATTTTATGTTAGATATGTGTAGTAGATTAAGCTTCTTGTGCCAACAAGTAAAATAGAAGTAGAACAAGAGTAATATTACTCAAACATGTGGTGGAATTATATAACCATATTTAAAATATCAACTTTTAAAGCTAATCAATCAAAGTCAGACTGTGCGTAAATATTTGCACATTATATGATATCCGATATGAAAATGTTAGCCGGTCGAGAAAAATACAGAGAGAAAGATAGGTATTGTACAGTTAGTAAGAGAGTTTCGTGTGTTTTTTCAGAAAATCTATTTTTTTTTCGTTCTTTTATAATAAAGTATTTTAAATTTCTGCTTTCTGGCGTTTTGTCTCAAAAATTTGCAATTTGCGTACATATGCAATTGCGTGTAATATAAAGCAAAAACATTCAACGTATGTCCGCAATACGAAATATCGCGTATCGTAGAAAAATCCGTCCGAGATTTTTTTACAAATTAGTCTTCGCGATATACAAATACACGTGTATTTGCGCATGAATAAAATTGTCACGCTTCCGTGAAAATTCAAATTAATATTTTGAAAAGCTGCGTAAAACAATTCGACAAACAAGATAAAAACTACTTTCTCTCAAAATATGTAATACGTGTAAAACTTTGTGTGTAAAGAGATCAGCGAGAGCTTTCAGGAAATTATCTTAAGGTATTTTCCAAAGAAGAAACCATGTCGTTAAGGTCGTTTAATATGAGTTACGCTAATTCAAACACAGCCCAAGGGAAACGATCACTGTTCGACCGAAAACCAAAATTGGCGTCTTCGTTCTCTCTCGCTAAATATTTTAACTGAGATCGCCTGAAGAAGTATGCTACGATAATACCGAATTAAACTCCGGAGTTGTGCATAATGTATCTCGCAATGGCTCCCCCGCGGGATTCAACGTAAGAAACGAGATGAGCGACGACAAAAATAAAACGAGTGGGGCCAAAATTCGTAAGTTTATTCATAGATGACCTGTTCCGCTCGACTAAAGATTATCAATATCGAGAGTCGTAACCTTGACCGTTGCCCGTAATGTAATGCGTCATCTTGCGCTCGTGATTGATAGTCGGGCACCGCAATCAAATTTCTCCCACATAGGTACGAAATCTTCGTCTCCTGCGCGAGCGATAACGAAGGGATTCTGCCCGGAGACGCTTCGTGTACAATCATCAAGATAAACAAGACTATATCAATCTGTCACGAATTTCGTGCAGACATACACGAAATTTCGTGGGACAGTAGACACGTTCTCTCTTTCTTTCTCTCTAGATTTCCGTTTCTAAAATATATTTGCTTGAATTTCGTCACATATTGATCAGTTCCTTCCACAATCTCTGACCTTTACTAGAAAAGTTGTGTTCAATAAAAACAAAGACTCGAGCACCACTCCGCTCTCGAGAAAGATCTTTAAATTACTTTATGACCGACTATATAGTGGAAACACATTACTAAAATAAAATTAACAATTGAGGAAAGAATAAGAATTTGCGCACTTCTTCTAATGACGCAGCGATGAGATATTAATATAGAATGACAAAATATCGGTTTGTTTGAGGTTCGAGAGAAATTGCGCTTCGACATGACATCACAACGCGCATACAACACAAACAACATATATATGTATATATGTTGTATATACATCACGGCTCAACATGATAGACTCGCATTACCTACTTTTCTCAAAGGCACAAGGTCCCTCGTTATACCCCACGTCGCGCGATTACAACATTTATAGCCGTTCGATTATATTGTTTCGTTCAACTAACTTATCCCCGCACCAATGTTGTCTAATTAACTTATCTCCCCCGAGTTAATGTCAAGTAAAACACACAAATAAGCATATATTGACACAAAATCAGTTATCTAATTAAGCTACCCTTTCCTGTGCATTTACGGAAATTAGTTCAACCGCAATAAAGAGGCGGAATAATTATGTTAGTAGGTAATAATATCAGTACGTACATGAGAGAGAGAGAGAGAGAATATTCAACGGGTCACACACACGTTTTAGTCAATGTGCCGCGAAGCAAAATAAAATTTTTTAATTTTTGTTTGCAGTATACTTTTTCTCTGTTTTTTTTTTTTTGAAAAAAATATGAGAAATACGATTCTGCAATCGACTAGCGTCGTGATTGTGTTTAGTGAAGTAACATTTGCTCCGAAACAATTTTAGAGCGCAAAGTTCAACGACTATTCTTAATTTTCTGGTAATTGTTCGTAAATTTTGGCAACGCAATAAACGCTTTTCCACCGCGGCGCTATTTCGCAAATAAAGCGAATTATACTGCTTTCCCGGTAATGCGAATATATACGGCGAAACACATAGACCGGAAGGAGTTTCCGTCAAAACTTGTTAATTCGAACGAACCACCTTCCCACTCGCTATGGGCGAAGAAATTGCGTTATCCCGCTACCCCACACAGAGTAATTTCAATCTCCTTCGTCGTTATTGAAAGGCGGCCTCGGGGCAGAATGTACTTATCGCAGCGGGTGATGAATCGCGTTAATGTCAGAATACGTAGTTTATATAACAACGATGACGGCGTGAGCATTTTCTTTCGAAACCGGACGCTCGCGTTCGGTTCTCCATTAAAGTTCTATCTTATCGGCACTTCGTTATCGCGATTGTCTGCGGTATAAATATTATATATACAGCGAAAAAGACGTTAACGTACCGTCGAAACACGGAAACACAAGTAAATAATTTATCACGACAAAATGTAATATATAAATGTAATATACCTATAAAACCTAAGCGTGAGTCTCAAAGAGTTAGCGGAATTTTCTTTTCGTATCTTGGCACGCAATGCATTTCAGTGTTTGCCGTCTACCAGCAACGACCGAGAAGGTATATCGATTCTCTCGGGCCGTCAACGTCTTATAACTCAGATACGCTCACTATCGTCGGAATTGGCAAACTGATAAAGAACAGTTAGAGGTAGGTTGGTCGCCTATTTGGAACATATCAAGTTCTGAAGAAATCAAGAGAATACAAAGATACAAAAATTATTTGTATTATATTGTGATCATAAGTTTTTCTAAAAAAAAAACAAAATTAAAAAAAAATAAAATGAGAATCATTATTCTTTCAAAATTGCTCGCTCATTTTAATGACGTGCAAAAGTGACGATTTTGCGATAAAAAAAAACTGTCGTGCTCGATTTTTAAATTCGGATCCTCCAATGCCGCGGAGCGTCAAATCGAAAAATCAGCCGTGCACGAAGCACAGCTCGATCTAAATTGCGATGAATTGCATCGAGCGGATGCGGCTGTTCGATCTTGCTTTTGAAATGACAAGTATACGGCATCGCATACAGCTGCGTAACCACAAGAGATATTTCATCGGTATTGAAAGTTACGGCGCTGGGAGATTTATGCAGTTCTTGTCAGGCTCTTAACGACGCATGGATCTTTCATCCGATTCTGTGACTGATCGCGCATACGCGACAGCGAGATAAAAAGAGACATCAACTGTGAAACAGATACGTAGTTTATGTACAGTTCATGATTCCGAATTGGATGTTCGCGTTCTATTTTGAGCGCATATTTTATTTGAAAAATTTCTTTTATGCGACAATCATTATTAGATAAATAAAATCGATAATATTGTTATTTTACGATAAAATTTAGCCATGTTCTGCACTGACCAGTCGCAAATAACGCACAGATAGTTTCTGTATATTTAGGACGAAATATTTATGTTAACGGCAACGACGCTTCCGCGTGTACGCGTTCAAGTAGAAAATCACTTCTATTGAAAAAGGTCACGCTCTGGAAATCGCATTGAGCAATTCGCGCTGAACTTGGTATAAAAATTTGCGATAGCTGCAATTTGCGTAGAAGAACAATATGTCGTCGTCGTGTTTTCAAGAATAAATATATATATACACACACGTGCGTGCGTGTGCGCGCGCGCGCATTTTATTTTTTGAATTGTTTTGTGTGCTGTTAATTTTCTGTTTTTTGTATACAATAGTTTGTACACTGACAAAGATCCAAATAAAGAGATCGAAACGTTTGGTTTTTTATATTCAATAAATAACACACATTTTGTGTTTTGGCTCGCATTTGCCTTGATATTCTGCTTTATTTTCTCACGAGCTTATCTAATTGTTATATGTATATATATATATATTGTGACACTTGTCCGTCACAAAATTTTATTTCCGGCCGACACAGGAGGCGGTGAGCTGGCGTTTCTCACTATTTAAAGGAGAGCGGCTTATTAGGTTGCGTAGCGCAAACGGATGCGTTTATATTTTCTTGTTTAGGCGCGTTGCGCCGGTATTATTTGCGTGCAATTTGCCGACAGACATATATTGTGTATCATGCGACTATTCTGTTATTGCCCGAATATTTAGTAATTGAAATTTTTTTATTGTTATTAATTCGACGCATTGTGTCGCGCAAGCCGCTCGATGGCAGTTTTGTATTTTTCTTTCAGCATGAACACAGAGAAGCACACTTTATGTAGTCGGCGGACACGGTAAAGTGAAGAAGAAGAAGAAGAAGAAGAAGAAGAAGAAGATAAAGAAAACAAAATCGCCAGAGGCAAATACGGTCAAAATCGATGCATACGTACACATCTGAAAGTTGTTGGCTACCTCGGCAGCGAGCAAGAAGGAAGAAGCGCGCACTCCGATTTCCAAATATCTGAATCGGAGCTTCCGCTCGACGACGCTGAAAGATGAGCCTCAGCAAGCTCATTTCATAAACTGTAAGAGCGGAGCGGGTCAGGAGATAGCTTTTGGTATGCCGTGAGACACGTGGCTGCTGTCAATCAACGCGCCACGGAAGAAAGCATCCGATTGGCCGGATTACTTAGCGCGAGGAGCAGCGCTATGCTAAAGAGAATAATTAGAGCTCGCCGTCTCACTGTGATTGCTTTGTGCTGTTAAAACGTGCCGGTTAAAAACGTGAAGTGAGTACCGGAGAACAACCGAAGAGGATTGAGCCAGGCGACAATCTCGAGCGAAGGGCCTGATACGAGATCAACTGCTGATTGTTGAAAAGCCGCCGACGAATGTGACTAACTTCTTTCCGCTTAAATATATCGCATCGCGATCGTAATTTGTGAATAAATCGAGTTCCGACGGAAAATTCCGCGGACTCGATGTCGTGCGACGTACGTTAGCAAATTTAATGATGTTGTGGTGATCGTTACAATTAACAATTAATTGCCGCTGCTCTCGCTTTTTTCCATCACGGGCGCAACAATTCTTTGCCGTTATGTGTTTTTTTTTTTTTTTTTTTTTTTTTTTTTTTTTTTTTTTTTTTTTTTTTTGTCGTGTCGTGTTTATCGCGTTCGTACAGCTATAAGCTATAATACTGCGTGCCAGATCCATCGGAATCGAATATTGTAAATAAAAAATCTCGGTTTTAAATTATTATTCTGTTGTGGCGTGTAGCGAGGACGACTAACTATCTCTTTGTGATCGCACGTCCTTCGGAGGCGTCGTATGTCGCGCGGACCGACACCGCATACGCGCCCTTGCATTATTCGGCGCATCATCGTTATCTCTCCTTTGTCTCTTTAAGATTAGCTTTCGGGGATCCGGTTCGCAAACTTTGAGATTTACACGAGCCGGAATAATCAATACGCACGCCGTTTGCCGTTATTTAAAGTGTAGTCGTAACATCGAAATTGCATCCGACGAGCCGCGGCCAACGTCGCCGCGTATCCCTTGCGTATTCGTTGTGCCGAATCGACCACGTTGTCGCTAGCGAGACTATAAATGATTGAGCAAATTTTGTTCTTTCTTTTTCAAACGGCGTAATAAATTGTTATATGTTCTTTTTTTTTTTATTTATTTTTCTTTGTGTGTTACTTGACAACTAGGTTTCTTTGTCTTTACTTACATAATCCCGCCTCCGAGAGCCTGCGCCTCTTCAAAAAATTAAAAAATTTTTGAGTTGCCGAGCATATTTGCCATCCGATTTCAAATTGTACAGATTTACTGTTGGAGTGGAGATTTGTAAGAACGGTGATAAATCACTCTTGGCGTTCAATTAAATAATTTTATACTAAAATATAAATTTACTAATTTTGTAACTGTACTGTCAGACAGTTACCTGGCTCAGTTTTGACGATGCTTTCTATCACTTCACATCTTGTTAGACTGACTTAGCATCGTTAAGCATTGATGCGAAAAGGTGATTGATGCGTAAAGGTGTTTGAACTAATTGCAAGATATATTGGTCACATGTCACTTTTTTTTATTTATGTTCTTTTTATGCATTTTTTTTTTTGTAATTACTATTTTCTTAAAAAAATTGTTAAACCTTTGTAGCTTCCCACTGATGATGACTGCAAATAAAGAATCAAAACGTTTGTGATTTATATAATTCTTAAGTTTTTACTTCTGCAAAACACCTTGCAATCGGTTCCTAATTGCCACTATTCACAATAAGTTATTGGAATTTTGTATTAAAGTTTTGGGTAAGTTTTGCTTAAATAATAATAAAGACGTGCCGCATCATCGCAGTAACACTCGAAGCGAGGTATATATATATGTATAATATTGTGACGCGCACCTCACTTCGGGTGTATATATATATATATTTGCATATTTTCAATTTTCTTATCAAACATTTGTTCAATCTTGCATGTATTTTTTTTTTTTATATTAAAACCGCCGACGTGACGAACGAAATCTCGTAAAGCTTACAGAATGTCACACCTAACTCATGATTAATGATTGTTGCAGATCGCCACATTTTGTATCTGTTGCCTCAAAACGAGAAGCAAAATCTGACTCCTCGCACTTTAAAGCGATGATAAACGCGATTAAATTCATATATAGAGTGTAGCCGTTAAAAAGATAAATTTCACACGACTCACCGATAATTCGAGGATATAAGTCCGTGTGTCTTAGATCCTCATTGAAGTTTCAAAAGGGCGGGTGGGGTGGAGCCCGTCCGGCGAGATTACACACGTTTACATCCTCCAAGTAGTAGAAATCACCTGTAAAGAAGATAGCGATTTGTCAAGAGCTCTTCACTTCACTTTCTATCGCGCATCGATACGATCGCTCTACTGCGATCGAGACGTCGCAAAAAAATTTAAAATTAAAACAAAATCAAAATTTCTTCGTTTAAATGAAAATATTTCTTTTAGAAGAAAATAGTTTCCATTTGTTAAATCTTTGCGTATTGTATAATGTCAATCAATAGATCCCATCTTATAACCATTTTCTATAGACAGTCTTGTCGGTTGAAAGAAAATTACTGTTATTTCTGTCGCTTCATCTATTCTGCCACTATAGCTGCAATCTTTAGCGGAATGTACTTCACCTAACCCAAGAGAAATTATACTTTATAGGTCGTTGTAATAATGACAAGTATCTCGCTGAACATGCCAGGTATAATTAATATCTGTGTGCGCAATCGATAACGGATATAGGTACAGACGCGCGACGATAGTTTAGCTTGGCACAAATCCCGAGTGCGATATCTCTTCGTAGAGTCTGTTTCCTTGAGGAACGATGTCTATCTCGCGAGACTGGTTGCGGTGGTTGGCTAGCCGAAATTTCCGAAGCTCGTGCAACTCGCGCGCGGTGAACCAATTAAACTTTGTATTGCTTTTGTATTGCGTTTATATGTATGTATATATGTATGTGTGTGTGTATATATATATATATATATATATATATATATATATATATAGTACAACGTGATGGTTTGACTTGCTAAGTTGTTGCCTTTAAGTTGCAGTCCGTTTCTCGTTCGCGTGCATGTGATCGCGCGTACCCGGGGAATGCAGGTGCCGTCCGAGCACGTTATACACCTGAAGGGAATATTCAACGCCACGTGAACTCCAAGGCAAAAGATGTATATGTAAACCAGTTATCGATTGTGATGACGCGCTGCTCTATATTCTATTTCATTTCCATTTGAGTCCCGATGGATGGACTCTAGTCGGCAATTAAGCGAAGTAGCTCAATTGTTCCGGCTTGTACCCATGACAGCTCCGCGCGTCTGTCGATAACGCGCTTTAATGCTTTTGTGGAAGAGAGTCCACAAGTGTGTATGTTACACGCCACGCGTTGACATATGTATATGCACTGAATATGTATCGTAGAACTAATGCGAGTGTCGCGGCTGATGGATGACAAAGTAAGATCTGCATGTCACACATCGAAATCGTGATAGATCCCCGAATCGATGTCGCTAAATATATATGTGCTCGGCCTTATTTTTGCGATCCTTTGTTCGCCAAACGAGAATTTATGTGTGTACATACAAAGAATTCCGTGCAAGATATATTGCAATTTTGATAAAGATGGAAGAGCAGTGTTATTTTTACTTTAATTATCTGAGCTTCAACAGTGTACGCGTTTTTTCAATTAAGTCCCAACTTAAGATTCGAGTAAATCCTTTTCAAGTTACGAGAGAAGTTTACCGTTTGGTCTTATCTATTTTGGCTTCTCTCCTAAAGCTCGGTTCGCGGGAAACATATTCAATTGCTATACTCAAAATCTGCGAGCATATAGATCCTCATTGAAAAAATATACAAGTTCGTAAACTCACACAATGCATTTTTAATATCTTTTTTCTGATCATATTTGAGAGTACAGAGTTTTTGCGATATTAAATATCATTTCTTGAGTAAAGATACAATGTCATGTATGAAGAGAGAGAGAGAAAGAGAAAAACATAGAAAAAATAAAGAATAAAAAATATCTTTCCGAACACATTATATTGATGCATGTAGAATAGTCCTGTATACTTTTTCGACACACTTTCTGTTAGAATGCAGTTAGACTTTTGTTTGTTGTATGAGTGTTGTTTATTGTATGAGTCTCACAGTGGATGTGTAAAGTGTGACCTTCATGCAGTCATGCAGCACAGTCGGTACGTCGTCGTGTCATTTACTTCACGTGTTCACAAAATTTACACCAAAAGGATATAAGTGCGCGCGCGCACTCCAAGATTACCTCGTATTTCTATGAAATATTAGCCCTTAAACTCATCTCTCCAAACCTGCTTTATTAAAAAAAAAAGTCTCACCCCTCCCATCTATTTTACTTTTCAAAAAAGTATACAGTGCAAAAATTATTAATTATAGTTAATTAATTAATTTCTGTTATATTTCTCGTTTAATTATTTTAAATTAAATTAGCTTTAAATTAAATTAAACTGTTTTAGTCTTTAAAAAAGGAAGAGAGAGAGAGAGACTAAGACTTTTAAAATTTAATTTTTTCTACATACTATACTCTTGCAGTTTACACCGACAGTTTGAATTCGTAAATACGACTGGCTATTAATCAAGCACCTTGTCAAATATGCTTATCAAGAGAGTACTGTAATAACGATCTAATGAAGATTCTCTTCGTCGTCGAGAGAACAGCTGAGAAGTACCTGACCTACATAAATATTGACTAAAGATGTATTCGTTTTTGGTCTTGAAATCACACAAGGAACGGTCCCGCATATTCGGCCAGACATAATGAATATATATTTGAGGCAAGAGAAACAAGAAATGTTTTCGATAAACAACAGTAAAGCAAGTACATTCACACACATATACACACACACACACTCACACACAAATAGAAATGACATCTATTTAAACAGTCAAGAAGTTAAATCGACAGATTTCGATGGATTTATTTGTCGCAAGACTAGCTGCTAAAATTTTTCTCAAATTGAAAAAGTAATAAGCCGCATTTCCGTGAACTGAGGTTTAATTTGCACAGAGCTTTATATATACACGCCCGAACGGAGAATTCTATTCACGTCGATATAAGACACTGTCGAGTGCATTTGAAACAAATCCACTTTAAAAGAATTTAATATCGAAATTTTTCACGCACTACGTCGTATACGTTACATAATGTAGTACACAAAAATCTAATATATTAGAGGGATTGCTTGTAACATAACGTAGTATTTTATATGTAATGTTCTTCTGTAAAAATATTATAATCGAAACGCTGCTTCCTCTTGAAATTAGTTCCACGTTACATAATCACATTCACGATAGCAGCACAACCAAGCCTTTCATAAATACACATACGTTTTTTTTTTGCGCATTTTCATCTATCTTTTCGCGAAAATTACTTCGCTACCTCACTTCTCTTTGGCATTCGCGACGTTATAAATATATCAAGACTGTAATTATTCCGACTTTAATCCACGCGCGACGGTATAACAACTTCGTCGGTGGCACTGCTTAGATATGCGTTCGTATTGTACCTACATATTTATTTATGCGCCATGTGTCAGCGACAGCTTCCGGGGTGGTTGCTGAATACGCTTCATCCCAATTGCAAGCTTAATACGAGTTGTAGATGGAATTCATTAAAATGCAAATGTCTTATCGCGACAATGATCTCATTGAACTCTAGTCTGCGAATTGTAAACTCGCAGTCTGCCGATATTATTTTTACCAAATATTAATTTTTTGCCGACTTCGAGCAAAACTTGTTTCTTGTAAAAAACAAAAATGTCCTCCGAATAAAAAAACTACACACATACACACACACACACACACTCTCTCTCTCTCTCTCTCTCTCTCTCTAATTTTCACGTCATTCACAGAATTGTAGGCTCAATTGACAAACGCTTGTAATATAATACAGCGACTCTCTTTGTGTATTCATAAGATTTAAAGTAATTGCAATATCGGTATATAAATCCACTCTTAATATGTAGCGTAAAATTATTTTTTTATTAATTGTAAAACACACATTGTAAAACGTAACTAACATATTTGTAACCCTTCGCGTACAAACTTCAAAAACGACTTACTAGGACATGGGTCTGTGAGACCCATGCCACTTTAAAATCGAATATCTCCGCAAAAAATCATATTTTTTCAATGTTAGAGAGTTTTGAAAAAAAAAAAAAAAAAAAAAAAAAAAATTGAGAAAATCTCTAGTAGTTTCGAAGATATAAGCGTTTAGAAAAACTTTTACAAGAGACACAGTTTGACATTTTTGACACTAGATCCGGGGAAGACCCATGTCTTTTCGCAAACAGTTGTAAAATAAAAAGAAAGCAAACTAGAGACAAGAACTTGTTCCTTAATTAAGTAATTACGAGAAATATGTATGCATAGTGTGATCATGTTCTAACTGTTGTTATCAAATCTTTCTCTAATTTTCCAAACAATAAGTTTACTCCAGCGCGCGCGAAAACTAAAAAACCAAATAGATAAAATATCAGTGAGATAGCGCGATGTAGATAAGACTTAATTCGATGAATACATTACACAAGAGCTTTGACGAGACCCTCGACCTTGTTCGTTCGAGCTCACAGTCTATGCGCACGGACTGTCAGCCGGCGCGCGTGGGAATCTTTTTCTAAAATAAATACGCTATAAAAGAGGCGCGAAATAGGTGTAAAATATCGATTTGTTGTTCTCGAATGAACGACGTAATCAACGACGACCGCAAAAACGCGTTCGCAACTCCGTGTTCGATATAAAATGAAATAGCCGCGTTTTCTCTTATCGTTATGGCGCGAACATAAACGTGCGTATTAAGGTGAGAATATCTATGTTAGTGCGCGTATGAAGCGAATTATCGAGGGAGTCACACCTGTAGAATCGTCAGTTACTCCATTTTCCGATAAGCGATTATAAGCTGGAGCATGTATAACATGTTGTATTATAAACTACACTAGAGATATTTAAATCAACAGATTCTAAAATTCATCACGCAAATTAATTAAGCGAATTGCGTAACATAAAGTCACATAGACTTTGCGAGCGAGCAATTTATTTTTTTGCTTTCTGTTAGATGAGAGTGTAATCGGACAGTTAATTCACTCAATTCTCTCGCAAACGAGTAATCTGAAATTTCTTTGAGGACTACGTTAATTATTAAATCGCAAGATATATATGACTAAAAGATATTAGCAAATATAGAGTTTTGTCATAGTCTCGCAATTTATACATTTTTTAAGAGTAATTTTTAAGAGCACCTTAACAATAGCTTTTCCGGAAATGTTTTATCGAGATAGAGTGCAAGTGACATTTTTCTTTCAGCTGACAAGATTATTATTTATCAACCTTATTAATCGGAAGTGTCTCGTAATGAGCCGCTCGATAAGCTGTCAAATGTCGCGAATACAAATAACTTTTACCGCATAGAAGTAAAAAATTAATCTTACATATCACAAATGTTACAATAATATTCCAATGTATATTGCTTTATTTTTCGACAGAAATTTGTTTACCATAAAATTATTTACTTATTCTTTTAACTTTTATATATTTTACCGGATATTTTAGTTAATTTACAGGCTCGTTAACTTTTCTTATATTTATATATTTTACACAAAATATCACTTTATATACACATTTATCAAACAAAATACAGAAAAAAAACTTTCGTTCTTTTTTATATAGTATATGTTTGGCGTATACTATAAATTTATGTGATACAGTGGTTCGAGATTAGGCATCGGATTTATCTCTGCGAAAATATATGGTTTCAACACCTTCTGAGTACGTTAGAAAAACTCTGAAATATTACTATTGGGAACGTGCGAATACTAATAAAATATGAGATGTGTCGATTACGAATACTTGGTCGTCAGTTTCACAACGGGATTAATTATCCAATCGGAATTGGAATAAGAAAAACCGACTCAGATATCAAAATAGGCCGAGTTTCATATTACATTAACACACACACATATACACACACACAAACTTTACATGGTTTGTATAAAAAAAAAAACATCATTGTGCAATATAATATTAAATATATAACTGAAAAATAATAAAATGCGTCGTTCGTTTTCAATCTGAATCGCAGTGATCGATTGTAACAAATTCGGATCAAACGTTGAGTATCCGGGAAAGCAGTTGAGTATGCTCTCGCATCTCTTGGAGCAAACGATTGTGGATAGGAATAATTTAGGGATACTTACGGAAATGGGGTACGGTGTGCCGCGGTAAGCGCGCGAGAGATGCGCACCGGCAGCGGTTTGTCGATTGGGGGAACTACTGTTCACACTGCGCGCGCGAGTGCACGTTTTCACGGGCAACACCTCGCGAAAGTATACACTCAAACGGTACTCAACATCTTAATTGTCTATCATGATCGACGACAATGAATACAGTTCTTTAAACGCGGCAAACGCGCGGGGACCAAAAGTAAAAGACCGCGCCGGGAAGAAATCGCGACTTTGATAGCGCGACGACGGCGGACCGAATGGTGGAAGCGGACGAAGGTAGAAGAGAGAGTGGCCTGCCGAATACGGCGAGAGAAAGGAAGAGAGAGAGAGAGAGAGAAAGAGAGAGAAGGGTAAGAAGAGACGTAGATAAAGGTAGATAAAGATAGAGAGAAAGGGAGAGAAAAGAGAAAGAGAGAAGACAAGAGAAAAAGAGCAGAGAGAAGAGAGGTAAATCCGACGAATGCAATCAGTCACTAATTATTACGAAGAGAAAAAAAAGGATTCGATAGAGAGAATAGATTGATAGACAACCGCGTGGCAGCTAGAGTCGCGACGCACTGCTGCTTCGCGGCTGCGAGTCCCCACCATAGATTTTCACGAGCTCGCTCTACTACCCCCACTGCACCCCCGCGCGCGCGGTCAACCCCCACCTGCTACCGCGCACCAGCCGAACTACGGCACCTCGCAAGCCCCGACGATCCGTCCGTGTACGTCCACCACACCCCCGCGACTTGCACACGACTTGTTTGGCCCCGAGGCTTCACTTGCGACGGTTATCGTGAAGCGAGAAGCGGAAAGTCGACGCAAAATCGCGCAGTCGTGTTCGATCCAGCGATTCCGCACAATATTCAAGTCAAAAGCTCACGAGGCAAGGGTCACCGTAAAACTTTTACTTTAAAATGCGGCAAATTCTCGCAATAAATGGTATCTAAAGTTAAATCGCGTCACGGGTATACTGCGTTAGAAAAAGAGAGGAAATTAATTTGAAAAATATATTGGATGACTTGTCAAATATATATATGGGGCATTCTTTGTCAAACGAACACCTCATGTTCCCCAAAAATTATATGGCTCAAACAATTCGTTCAAGATCGCAAAGTTTAGGTAAAAACATGTACTTCTAGATACAATGTGGCGTTTTTAAAAATATAAAATAGCTGATCCAATATGGCAGCCACAAAACCAATGACTCTTAGAGAAAAAAAAAAGAAGAAATGTCTGTTGAAAGTATTGGAGATTAAATTTTCTGTATTTTCTGTACCAGAAATAATAACTAAAGTCTGCTAATATTTGAATAAGTCTGACAAAACAACAAATTTTTAGTTACTAAGACAAGAGTCGTACTACCACATTGGTCCTATGACCGCCATATTGGATCAGCCATTTTACATTTTGAAAAACGCCACATTATATCTAAAAGTACATGTTTTTACCTACATTTTGCGATCTCGAACGAATTTTTTTAGCCACATAATTTTTTTTAAGGAGCATGGGGTGTCCGTTTGACAAAGAATGCCCCATATATATGTCAAGTTTCATACACTTAAGGTGGTTCTATCACGTAGGGCCGGATTTCGTGGGTGCTAAAAGGGATCCATTAAAATTTACAAGAAAAAAACGCTTATTATGCATGACTAAGAATATAATTATTGACAAAATATAATAAACTCATTGTACAAAAATATTTTATAAATGAAGAACGACAATTTAG
>QVNV01015289.1:0-14494 GCA_014825455.1 Pseudomyrmex pallidus | reverse complement strand
AATATATATAACAAATATATATATAAAATAAATATATATAATAACAAATATATATAAAACATAAAATATATCTAAAAGAGTTTAGGTTCAGTTTTAAACACATAGACAAGTTTTGTTAGGCTACATTTTATTAGATTAGATTGAGAAATGTTTTTACTATGATTTAAAAAAATGTCAAAATGCGTTTTTTCTCTCAAAAAAAACAAAACGTTGCACAAAGATTAATATATGTCATCACAATAATTTTTGTTGCCTACTGGTTTTTTTTTTTTATGCGTACGATAAATAGTTTTTGGAAGCATATTCATTCTAAAGCTTTTGCACTGACCATGCATGGAGATGCTTTCTCACATATTTTCACGACAATAAACCAACACTTTTAGAATTTATACAATATTTATAGATTGCGAAGAAAAAGGGAAATACCTAACCAATAATCGATACTTCCTGCCAAACACATAGATAAAATTGCATGGTGAAAAAAATAATCCTCTCAACCAAATTTTCTGACCGAAGACTCCTCTTCATCTTTTTTCGCTCATTTATACCAAAACAATATGTACTGAACAAAGAACATATTTTTACTAGAAAATAGAAAGTAAATAGTTATGTTGTTCATTGCATTTTTTTTTAACCGGAAATATTTTATAAGTCTTTGGAAAAAGTAAAGACATTAAAAAAACATATAGGACATTTTTCATTTTCAAGATTTGTAAAACTATAAAGAATGTACATAATGTATAAACAATTTTGAAATATTGTCCATATTATGCACAAAATAGTAGTATTATAATATCTTTTTTGTGAAAAATAATTTTGTTCTTAAAAATTTGCATATTATCTTTTTCGTCGGAAACTTCAAAGAGAATGATAAGCGCGAAGATAAACAACACCTTGTACTATCCGTATTTTTAACAACACGACAAGAGGAGTCGTTGACGGAAAGAAACTCGACCTCGATTTTCCTTACGTCTTGTTGATGATGCTTACTCTTTCTTTTGCTCTTCCATTTTCTTGTTTCTCGTTCTCTCCCTGACGTATGAAAACTCAGCAACAGATTGCTCTCTTCTATGCAAGGGCGCAGCTCTAGCTACATCCGACAAACTGGGCGTCAGTTGTATAAGTGCGACAGTTCATTCAAACGAGCAATCGAGTTTGCATCCACCTTCCGGCGCTTCGTTCGTTAACGCGCAATCTTCTTCTCGAAAGAGGAACTATCGTGCAAAGGAGAATCGTTCCTTCCTTTTCTCAATATAGACAACAAAACGATTCCATTTTGCTGTAATTAATTTGACTTTGCACTACGATCTTTCTCGAGTGTCTGTTTCTACTATTTAGAAATTAATGAAAATTTTATAATTCTATATACTTCGCAGATAGCACTCGTTTTTTAAACATATATATATACCATGGTATGTATAGATCAGAAGTGTTTGTATTAATTTTGTTCTGAATAAACTACTCAAAACGCTCAAATTCTGATTATTTTTTCTCGAAAAACAGGATTTTTTACAATTAATTTTGTAAAAGCTATAAATTACATTTCCATAATTTCTGTCGCGTTTGAAAATTATATAAAGTAGGTCGTTTGGTGATGCTACAGATTATCTCTTAATCCCTTTATCGCACCGAAGACAATTTCATTACTTCAGTCTTTTCGTTCTAATAAGTTTTAATTTTAGGTTGGTCAATTTTTATCTTATATATTACTTTTCCACCTTTACACATCTCGATATGTGAGACAACAGAAAAAAATTATTTACTTCGTTTATACACGATAGAAAAACCAGTCTTGAAGTAATATCATTACGTCCCTTCGTATAATGGAAAGCTTAAAGGGAAACGTTCGCTACCAGTCCGTTGGATTTCGATAAGCCCCGAATATGTCGTAGAGCGAACTAAAGAAAAACCACTACCATATTTTTCCTTATACATGCTTTATTGCGGGTTTAGGATTTTTCTTAGACGGTAGCCTAACATATTTTATCTCTAATATCGTCGAGTATATAAAGCTCATAAAAAACATTGCGTCAGACAAAAATCTCAATATATATATAAAATCACCGATTGTAAGTACGCACCTTTATATTTTCTGGAAAAAGAAATAGAAATTTATCTCGGATTACATTAGAGAAAAATAACGCCTGAGAAAATAAAATTCTTTATATTCTCCAGGAAAAAGGCGCTTGTCTGAAAAAAAAAAAAAAAAAGATCTTGGTCGAGTTTCGTAAATTTAGCTGTAATTTTAACTCGTTGTAATAACTATATACATATCGCGCGTAATTTTTTATTTTTTGTTTTTGCTTGACCGGAATCCAAAAAAAGCGCGCAGTAACAGAGTTCGGAGATGTCGAGGATTTTAGAAGGTATCAAACATTAAACGAGACATGTGTGTGGATCGGAGATATAGGTTAAAGATTTTTATAATCAGAGTTTGTTCTCATGTCATTTCATCCTTTTATTTCATTTCTTTTTTCTCGCTTAGATAAACGTATATACATGTATAATAATTTCGTATCGCCACAGTCTTACACGCTATACCTAAACACTGCTCTGATTCTACTTGTTGAATTGTTTTCAATAAAACAGTTTCCGAATTTCGAATATGAAAATCAAACGTTCTATATGTTGCAGTTTCTGGTCGGGACATTTTTCGAAGAACGTTGAACTACTACATGCAACATATTTAAAATAAAGTTCTATCTAATTAAGAGATATATAAGTAGTAATAAACTGAAATATTATGCAAACCAATCTTATATTCCATCGGTACATGAGTGTGTCGTAGTATATTATAAGAACTATGACTTGAAAAATGATCCGATCTAAATATATTATTTGCTCTCCTATTTTCTTCTATGTTCCTATTATAGCTTACAAACAAACTTTCGGATGGGAACATAAAATTTTAAACTTCGGGAGTGATACTTACGGAGACTTCGTTTTAAAACAAAAACAAGTTTTGCGAAGCTTATGAAAAGCTTATTTTGATTAAAAATAGTGTGAAAATTCAATCCAGCTACAAAAAACTTACAAAAAAGTTTGAATTTTATCGACTAGAGTAAAAAATAGATATCTTATTTCGAGTAAAAGATTACAATAAACAAAACAAACTTTTAAACACGATCATTGGATTTCAATAAAATTTGAATTCCTTATTTAACAACGTTTGATGAAACTCAAGGTGGTACAAGTTCCATTCCAAATTCGTTCGTTCACTATTCGCTTTTTTTCGCAGACAAGTTATAATACTGTCTCTAGTTTATGAATAGAGAGCCTCTATATCACGAATTTTATTCGGTATATCGTCAATCACGATGTTCCTCTGTATAATACGTCAAGAAATTATTTTGGTGCAAGTAAATAAGAGAATGATTACATTGCTACATTTATCAACGTACACAACATGTAGAAAGAACGTGGCGCGTTTTACATATCCTTCTCTAGCAATTAAAAATTCCACTTTTAGTATTAGAAATCAATATAGGTGAATCAGAAAATACGGTTCAAAATTCTATTTGACAAAATTGAGATCAAAAATTGGTCGTTTTATTTTTTCCGACCGCGGAGACACTGATTCTCGAAATGAGATATCAATAACGAATAATTACAATGCACTTTGTACGTTGCAATAAATATCGGTTTTTGGGCCCATTTTGCGTGGACTATGTCCACATTAGTCAAAAATAACGTTTTCACATCAAATTAACATTTTTACAGTTTAAATTTATCGTAAGACAAGGAATTCGAAGAACATAAAAACGATTACATATACGCACGCGCTCACACACACACACACGCACGCACGCACGCACACACACACACACGCACGCACACGCACGCACGCACGCACGCACGCACGCACGCACGCACACGCACACGCATACACACACACACACACACACACAGAGAGAGAGAGAGAGAGAGAGAGAGAGAGAGAGAAAAAGAGAGAAAATTGCTGCTTTGTTAATAAAAATAAAGATGCGTAGAAACATATACAAATGATATGTACCGTGTAAAAAAAACTGAACCTTTTGTGCCGTCATAAAGTATGGATGAAAGTTTATAGTCACTTTACGTGAGACTTCCTCCTTATACATTAATATCTTTTCTTTTTGCAACATCTCTACTATCTTACAAGTTTGATTTATCTGAATGTCTTTATTTGTACAGAGTAAATGGAAGTAGGCGATTTACACTAATAGAGTAATCGCGCAACGATTACGACGCCACCGGTCTCTCAATCATCATTAATTAATAATAGAATATCTTTCAGCCAGCGCAACCATTAACATTGGTGGTTAGGTCAGTTGCAGATTATGTGAAGAACTGATCTCCGTCATAAGAGGTAAACTTGGAAAAATCGAAAACGTCGTTCACCCGTTTCACTGTGTTGTGTAACAATAAATGTTCCCACACTTATATATACGTACGAACATAACAAGTGTACTACTATTAGCACCATTCGCGGGAAATGTCGCACAATTGCAAACAATTAGCAATATCAATAGCAGAGAGAAAGAAGTAAAGTGATACACATAAAGATAAATTAAATTTTCTCTCACGAACGCACATTGAGTTATCGCGTCTGCTCTCGGTTATACATAACGCTTTGTGTTGACACACATAACTCGTGCGACAACCCGAATATAATGTCATTATAAATCAATCCATTGTAAACACGGACACACCGTTCGTCGAGCAACAAGCACGTACTGATAATAACAGGTATGATTCATATCATGGTCCTGAAAATTGTTTTCGAGTGACCGCAATGCGCGTCAAAACTGCATATATATATTTATATAAAGAGCGATTATCAAGCTTGTGGGTTTTTGTTCCCATTTTCTCACTTTATATAATGAATTTTGTCACGATATATAATATTTTGGTACATTTAAGGTGCAAAGATATAATCCTACATTTTCATTATCATAATTCTGCAATATTTTGTCGATTGTCACAAAGTACGGATATCTTATCGTTTGTATATAGGAAACACGACTATCAAAGATTTATTATTTATCTTGTCCATTCTTGAGAAAACCTCTGACATTTTGTACACTTTTACGATAACGAGAAACCAACGCGAAACTCGATAGCTGCCACTTCTGTTCAGCGTTGTCGGCACTCTTCGTAACAATCGCTAAACATAATCTGTTACACGATAACCTGTTGCGACAAGATTATAATTGCGATAAATTTCTTGATTCTTTCATCATTCTGAGCATGTGAGCAATTACCCGCGATAAGCAAACAAACGGTTCATTGCGTGTTTCCAAGCGCGTAGTAATTGAAGCCTTTGAAGGATATATCTGCTATTTTCCACTTTGAATATAAATATAATCGCGCGAGATAACAAATAAGTAAACTTTTAAAGAGAACAAATTATTCTAAGAGAAAAACAACCTTAAATCTTGTAGTTTTATCTAGTAAAAGAGAAAATAATATTTTTATAAAGTGAAAAAAAAGTGTTGTCTCTTATTCGAATTTTTTTAAAAGCCAACGAGGAATTATTAGAAGGAATTATTAGAAGAAAGACGTATCTAGTTGTTCTGTCGTTTGAACAGCGTTTGAGACATCATGTTGAGTTGTAAGTACACGCATTCGACAAGCCACTCCGCCCACAACAAACGGGGTTATACCTATAGTCTGTTTGAGTTCATCCAGAAAGATAATTCATTGGACGTTAGTTTCTCAAATTATTGCTCGCTCTTTTCACGCATATGAAATAATAATAAATTTTTCTTTCTTTTTCCTCTCAAAGAAAGTGTCCGATCTTAACGTGCAGTAACTTCTGCACGTTAAAATTAATAGTAGCCACTCGATCTAGCCATTGATTCAGTAGTGATTATTTGGGCCGACCATTTACATAATAACACCAGCTATTATTCAGCAAAACTAGCACCGGAGACTTTCTTTGAACGATGATCTTATCATCGGACAATAATCAACATTTCCTATCGTCTGTAATTTTCTGCCGCGTCAAAGGCAAATGAAAAAAATACGCAACCGTCATTTGATCTTCTAAAAAAAAAAAAAAAAAACAACCTGATATTCCCACTAGCTGTTAAGTTTGCATCTCGCGTGTTATGTTTCCTTACATTTTCTCGCTCGTCGCTCCCGGCGACATTTATCACTGACATATCTGACACTGTTGCTTTTTTTAAGTAGCCTGAGTCGCGTTCGTTTGCAGATATTTCAACGTCACCCCCAGCGCTCTTCATCTTCGATTCGCTTTGCGTGTTTCATTTACCGTCTTACCTCGCACCCGCTGTTCAATGAAAACCGCCTGACGTTGGTATGTTTTTCATCCGTTGGATTTACGCGAAACTGCTTTTTAATAAAACGTCTCACTTTCATGCGACAATCTCAGTGGAAAGAAGCAACTGAGGATTATTGCATAAAACGGCAACTTTATACTGCTGTTTAGGCGTGTTCCAATTATGAAAGATATTAAACACGCCGTATTCACAGAGAAGTTTCGAGCTCTATTTGCACGATTGTGGATCAAACTCACATACAACTGAATAGCTAGTTATACATGTAAGGGTGTATAATTACGACTTGAATAAAACCCCCTATTTTCTCCTTTCTTTCTTTTTATAAGCAAATACTTCTGTTGCAACTCAATATGTGTTGATTCATAATTTTTTATAAATGTATTATACGAGCATTTGGAAGTTTAGCATAATTACAGTAAATTCAAGTTCACAGTTACTTTTTAAGCGCAAAGTTTCAATTCCTTCTTATCAGTACCTACTGTCAGTTGTCTCAGACAAGGGTTTCATCGAAATGCAGTTGTTCTAGACAATTTATCTTTGTCACTTTTTCTTATCCTCTCTACCCGTTTCTTTTTATTTTCATGAAAGAATCGATAAGGCAGAATCTCGAGAATCAATATTTCAGAAGACAGACGATATTGGTATTTTCAAGCGTTCGGAACGCATTCCAATTTCTATTTCCGCTTCAACGTCGATTGATGATAATGATAATGACAGCTTCGGGAAAATGTCTCGTGTGATGAAAATTAGCTGCAGGAAACTGCGAAACGAACATCCGACGCTTTCGTGTAAACCTCTAGTATGTAAGCTCAGTGTCGTACATATCGACTTTCTTACACTTGTGGTGTGTACTATCAAAGAGAATCGCGGCGTTACGCGCACACGTGTTCTCAAACAAACGTTTTTTGCTTGAATCTTTTCGAGCACACGAACGAACCAAGTCTTCTCTAACAGCAGCTGTTATCAATTGCACGGCATTTATATGAAATGTGCAAGGCATTAATTGCAGCAGCCGCGAAAGAAGACGAGGATTAAATCAACTCGAAGTACTTCTTTTTTTATTTTTTTTATTCGCGGATATCACGCTGCCCGCTGCTCTCTAATCGCGCACGAAAACGAACTCGTTATAATGGTTCCAGCGATTTTCCTCTAAATCGACGCCAGGTTTCAGTTGTTCGGAATTGCCGCCGGCAGTACCGGAGCCGCAGCTACCTGCTAATCTGAAGCCCTGTTCCTGCAGCATATCGAAGGCCTGCTCGATGATGCTATGTTTAAGGAAGAAGCGTGACGTGTAGCGATCAGACATGCCGTGATCAGGATCGCGGCTTTCGTTCAGTGTCTCACCGAAAACGTCTCGACAGAGTCCTACGCGGCCGCATACGAGAATTCTCGAGAGTTTGCGAAACTTAACGTCGGCCAGGCCCTCGCGGCCGAAAGCAAAACTGCCACGATAGCCGATGGTGATATATCCCGGCATGCGTTTGCCGACGGTGCCGCCAGTCTGTCCGTTGGATTCGATGTTTTCTAAAATCGCCTTTTCTAAACCGGGCAGACCGTAGAAATTAGCTTCCTGCTTCAGCCTCTCGCGTTCGCGAAAGCCTTCCGGTAACACCAGCGCCTGGTTGCGCAGGAAGTCCAGTACGTAGCGGAAGAGCACGCCGTCACGATCCAGGAAGTATTTCCCTTTGGCATCCTTTTCCACGGCGGATTTGCCCGTGAAGAGTGCCGCCAGGTGCGATTCACTCTCGCGAGTTAACGTAGTCAAGGCTGTGGTATAAAAGACGCCGCCCACATTCAGTTCCACCACGCTTGGTATTTCCTGTTGCTCTTGGTCTCCCATGTGTGTAGCCCTGTGTCGCGATGCGACAGGAAAGAAAGGGAAGACGAAGAGTAGTAAATATGGATCGAGACGATCCGACGCACGATGTGTGACGCCGACGGAAAGACCAGAGATGAAAAACTCGCAGCTGATCAAGTTCCCACGAGAGATTGAAAACGTAATTACGATACGGAATACTTTCTTTACTCAACGATATGCGACACTCGCGTACAACGACGAGAAACAAAAAGACCGAAGGTCGACGACCTGAAGGATCTCGAAGTCGATTGCAATATGTTAAACGCGGAAGATCACTATGAGCTTTGTTATCTCGCTGACCGATGAGCAACAAAGTGATCCGTCACTCTTACGTATTTGCATGTGAAGACACTTTTGATGATGTTCCGCGCGATGTTGAAAAATCGAACTGACCAGACATTTGTTGTACCAACACGTTGTTGCTCGAGATTAATTCACGCATAGAATGATATTGCTCTTCTACTCTCTGAAGATGTCACTCGAATAAACAGTTCCGAAGAAGCGAGGAGGCGCTTGTCGAGGTGACGACGAAAATACAGCTCACTCGATTCGCTCGAATCTTTGCTGCGCGCTTTCTCGCCTAATTAAGTGATATTGGCGCGCGGCAACAGCAAGTCGTACTCTCCGCTCGCTCTTCTGTGTCGCGAGGGTAACGCGGCGATAATGCTGCGCTACCAGCGTAGCAAGAACCGCACGTCGTGTCAATGCGCAGCCACCGATAACGCGCGACAAAACGCGCGCAACCCCTTTTCCCTCTTCCCCACTCCTAAAACTACTCTGCTATTCGATTCTCGTCCTCCTCGGAGGACGATGCTGCGTATCAAGGACTCCTCTAGGGTGCGCCTATTTCCAGACTTGGCAGAACTCCGCTTTATTTGCTATGAGAGCCTTTACGTTTCATTTCGATTTTGGCGTGTTTCGCCAAATTTTATTGTATATAAATCTGAGTAATCTCGATTTATTTTAACTTTTGTGTAACTCGCGACACAAGAGTCTAGATTTATGATTTAGATGATTTAGATTTGATTTAGATTTATGATTTAGATCCGAGAATTAAGATTTGGATACTAAACGAATATTTTAGACTCTAGATAAAAGCACAATAATGATATAAATGTATGAAGAAAAACTTACGAAATACATCAGAGAAGAATCGAATATCTCATGTCTGGGTTTCTGGTGGATCGATGTTCCATTGTAACATACGGCCGCTCTCATATTTTATGATATCCTCTCATCGTGCGATAGTATCTGTATTTCTATGTAAGCCTGTAATACATAACAACGTCAGTACGAATTGCGATTAATATTGTTGAATAGACAGCTACACACTGAGAATATAACTGTTTAATTGTTTTATTCTAATTTCGATATTCGTTATTAAATAAGATCAGAATTGATGACAACATATTTGAAATATCTATAAATTTCTTTTCGCTGTTGAATCAAATCTGTTGATGACAAACAAAATAAATCATTGAAATACACTCGAAAGAAACCCTAAAACTTTTAATTAAAACTGTAATAACTTTTTATCACAGCCTTTTCTTGTAAGTCAATCCGAAGCCGTGCTATTACCATTTATATTAAAATCAATTATTACTGAAACACTTACATTGCAACACATCTACACGACTGATTATGCAAGACAGATTAAATCAAAATTGATTGAAAAGTACTCTAAAAGAAATACATACCTATACTTAATGTATTTGTGTGCACATCATGATTTTTTGTCTCTCAATTTTATTTTTGACAGCTGCGCTTAATGAAATTCAAAAATTACATAATTTGTTACAAATTTTAACAGTACACGAATTACACGCGATGTATCATAAAATTAAACTAAATTATCACGCATAAAATTATTTCTATTGTACGCTAATACGGCACATCTATTAAGCTGCGTTTAGCAGAACAAACTGCTTTGTGGCGATCGAACGTGATTGGCTCTTACTTTTAGAACCATCAAATCAACATCGAACGTTAACAAGACAATATTGTTCAGCTAAACGCGGTTATTAGATGCGTTCTGGAACTTTTATGTTGTTGTTAATCTCCATTACACAGCAAAGTACGTATTGACATGTGCTTGGCATATATGTATTTATATATGGTCAAAAAGTTCAGTCAGTTGTTCGACGTTTGTCATTTCGAGTGGTTTAGGATGCGATGGCCAGTAATCTGCGATTGTCCTATTTATTTCTAATTGTGCGTTACGCTCAGGTATGTACGTACGTTGTATTTAATCGCGTAACTAACGCGCGTCAGCGTCAAGCATTATATATATCTGACGTTTTATCGTAACATTTCGTGTTCCACGCCTCGCTACGCGGATTCACATGTAAACAGCTGGACGTTACATCGTTAATGAGACAGCGGGTTGACGTCGACTCTGGATAGGACACAGGACGCTTTCGCTCTTTGTTGACTTTCCAGTTTTTGATATCTTGAAATTCGAGAGGATGAACGTGTACAAGAAAGCAATGCGCGAAAACGTCACTACGGCGGGGAACAGTCTCGGAGCTACGGTAGTGAATCGCACTTGGAGCCAGGGCGATAACGACAGCGACGATGAAATCGCCAATGAAAACGCGTCGCTCGTCGAAACCAACGAACCTAGGTTTGCAAGCGAGCTTATCGTAATTATATTCGCCAATTAGCGCTTTCATCATTTATCACAAGCAGTTGATAATTGGGTCAAACAAGCATGTTTGGATATCATCAATCTCGTGTTTCTTTGTGTCACTTTTAAATCCGTTTGTATATGTGTAATCTTTACTATATACTATGTTTTATATTGTAATATGCAATATATATATATGCAGACTATGTATATGTCAACTCTGATATTCTACCAATGATATGCTGGGATAGTGATAGATATGAGATGTCCTTGGAAGAGGAGATTGTATGTAGTCAAGAAAGTGTGTCATTTATCCGGATGTTTTGAGAAAGCGCACATAAATTGTTGACAAAAATTTAAAACAAATCTTGTTATCATATCATCACTTGATGTGAAAGTATGTAATCATGTAGATGAGGTGTGCTAAAACAATTGCAATTAGGTATGATATGTGCACAATTAAGATAGAAATTAAATAACAATAAAAATATCATTGTAAATAATTACATGTGTAATGAGTCAGTACATATATTCTTTATTTAGTTATTGATTTACTAAGAAAGTTTTACTCTGAAGTAAGATAAAGATATGTATATATATATATATATAGTTTTTTTTTTAACAATATTGTATATATAAAGTTGAAAACTAATGAAAAAAGCTGCTCAATTATATATGCATTTGCAATGGCAAATATTTACCACATTTTGTCTTTTTGAATATAATCTGTACAAGCTCAAATAGCAGGAGTTATCATATTTTTAAGCACCTTCATCATTATAGTTTGCAATGTTATCATTATTACAAATTAAATGTACTGTGCAGTTTTGCATACAGGAGTGATTATTTCTTCTTTTTTCTTTTATCTGTAAACAACTAATTTTCTCATCTGCGATTATTTCTGTTATTCTGAACAATATTTATGTTAAGAAAAATGCAACTATTGAAAGACATTGCGTACAACATTAATTAGTAATCTAAGTAAATTTAATTTAGTGTTCAGTGACCTAAACAAAATGCATCTTTTGCATTATAGGCAAAATCATTCCACTTCTGCAGATTGCAAGAGTTGTCCGGTCACGACATTCGCAGAAGAAAAGATGCGCCGCAAACTGCGATTTTTCTTTATGAACCCAATCGAAAAATGGCAGGCGAAACGACGTTTTCCTTATAAGCTCTTCGTTCAAGTCTTCAAGATTGTTCTTGTAACAGTACAGCTTTGTTTGTTTGCGCACAATAATTATATGCATGTAAATTACACATGGGACAATCAAATTACTTTCTCACATCTATTTTTAATGGGATGGGATGCTACACATGAGGTATGTAGTATATTTGAAAGTAATGTGTGTGTATATATATATATATATATATATATATATATATATATTTATTTATTTATTTAAATATATATTTATAAATATATATATATTTATTTATAAATAATGCTTTTCAGGTACCTGCGTATCCACCTGCGACAGGACCATTGGCCATTTACAAACGAAGCGATTTCTTTGATGCCATTGATTATGCTTTGCATGGCTACTACAATGTTAACGACGCTGTTGGTTCATACTCGTATATCGCTGAAGACAATTCGGTCGGGCCCGTGACTCTGTGTCTTTACGAATATAAACAAGGCATAATATTTGGCTTCAACGAGAGCTATGTGTTCGACAGTGAGATTGTGAAGACGTGCATGAACATTACTCTTGAAACCTTTGAGGCGTTTAAGTCATCGCATAAGCTTCTAGAAAACAGAAATATCAACGTTAACTTCTCCGCGCTAGTACGTGCTTATCTGAAATTTTCTCTAAAGACAGTAAACCTGAAAGCAGCTGGACCGATGACGCCACCCGATTGCTACCGCTTCAACGTCAAAATCGATTTTGATAATCGCGACTTTGACGGACAGATGTTGCTCTCATTAGACGCTGAAGCCAGGAAGTTACAATGCAAGGGTGACACCCGCTACATCACGGACAATCGCATCGAATCAGCGTTGCGAACTCTGTTGAATTTGCTCGTTATACTGATTTGCACAATTTCTCTCGTGTTATGTTCACGAGCGATATATAGGGCGCAGTTGCTCAAATTCGAAACAATAAATTTTTTCAGAAAGACGTACGGTACGACGTTAAATCTAGAGTGTCGATTAGAGTTCTTGAACCTTTGGTATATCATGATTATCATCAACGACATTCTGATCATTATTGGCAGTGTGATAAAGGAACAAATTGAACGGAAACACTTCAACAGCGATCATTGGAACATCTGCAGTATATTTCTCGGCACCGGTAATTTACTCGTATGGTTCGGCGTCTTGCGCTATCTCGGTTTCTTCAAAACATACAATGTTGTCATATTAACTTTAAAGAAAGCTACACCGAAAGTAGCGAGATTTCTAATATGTGCAGTACTTATTTACGCCGGTTTTACATTTTGCGGTTGGCTGGTGCTCGGTCCATACAATATGAAGTTTCGTTCGCTTGCGACTACCTCGGAATGTCTGTTCGCGTTGATTAACGGTGATGACATGTTTGCTACATTCTCTATTACATCTTCCAAATCAGTGGTGCTATGGTGGTATTCTAGGATCTATTTATATTCGTTCATTTCGTTATATATTTACGTCGTCTTAAGTTTGTTCATTTCTGTGATAATGGACGCGTATGATACGATCAAGATTTACTATCGCGAGGGCTTTCCGAAGAACGAGCTGCAAACGTTTATAGCGCCGTGCAAGGATGAAGCGTCAAGCGGTATTTTCAGAGACGACTGCGAGAAGAGTGATCTGACCGAGTTGCTCGAGCGATTCTGCTTCTGTTGTCGAAAAAGGCCCTTTTACGGATCATTTACGGCGTCGAATGATTCCTCGATCAAGTCTGAAGAGGGACGCGGCAATATCTGCGCATAGTATGCTAACAAAAAACCTATGTAGTTATTATGGTGCCATGGATACTCTGTATGACAATAGATCCGTTGCATCAACATCTTTGGTCTAGCAATTTTAATTTACAATTTCTTGTCTTTCTCAATTTGAAGTGAGAAAGAGAGAGAGAGAGATATTATGTGTTTATATAATGTAATTTAATAGTAAACACATGATAACAAACGTTGCGTTTGTATAAGATAATCGCGAAATATTCATGTGACAACAAAATATGGTCTTTTTACTGCCATATATGAATATGTACAATATAGCTCAACTATAAAATATTTCAGATAAGCAAATGTTAAATATTACAATATGTATATAAGTTATTTTTTTATTTTTATTTTAAACGTGTTACCGAACAAACAGGAAAAGCGCAGCTTTGCAACTGTGATTCTTTTATTAAATGCCTCCTAATGACATACTAATTTTTAACATATTATTTACATGAAGTTATCAAGCTTGCTATTGATAAATGATCTTAACAAAAAAAGGAATTTCCGTTCAATAGAATCTTTAAGCTGTTGAAAGCAGGACGCAAAGCGTCCCGTTAAATAAAACTGTTTGATTACATGTTGAAAATTTATGTACAGTATTTTGTGTTACAATGTGTTTAATATATATCTGTGTCTTTACATTGTATATTTATTATTGTACTTTGTAAATACATCAACTATAAAATAATATAAAGATTGATATCAACTATAAATACATTGTGAAACAATTGTAACAAATTTTTGCATACTAGTAAATAGTAAAACAGTATTGCTTTTGCGTAATATATATATATA
>QVNV01015288.1:0-10170 GCA_014825455.1 Pseudomyrmex pallidus | reverse complement strand
GTGTGTTTCGCGAGTAATTAAAAGCTACGTTAATCCTCTCGGCGCTCCGAGAAGACTTCCGTCATTTTATTAGAGCTGCAGCGCGGGGCCGCGCAGGTGTTTCTCGCGCGGAATAAACGAAACACACAGATTCGCGCGCGTGAAGATGCGCACTGGGGGGAAGTAAGGGGAGGGCTATAGAAGGCTCAGTGTCGAGAATTTACGTTCACGGTTTTCGTTTGCCAGCGCGTTTGTCTGTGCACGCCTCCGTCTATTTGTACGCATTGCTACGGCATTCGTGTGTGAGGATACCCGAAAGGTAGGATATAGTCTGAGAAGAGAGAGCGAGAGAGAGAGAGAGAGAAAGGAGAGGAAAACGGTGTGCCGGGGACAACAATCATAACAATCTAGTTAAACGTTATAAGGATATCTCGCGCTAAGAGGCGTGCCAAGCGTTGCATAAAATCAAATTGTACGCCGAGCCGAGAAGTTATTGTCGTTTCTCATTCTCCTTCCTCCTCCGCCGCCGCCTCCGCTCTCGAACCTCGACGCGCCACGTCGCCGAAAATTTACCCGAAGGATCCTCCACTCTCTCTCTCTCACACACACACACACACACATAAGATCCCCCAAAGTTTCTCTCCGCGCGCTACATCCTCGCGCTACATCCTTCTTTCCGGGGGCTTTCGCCGGGAAACGTTTCTCTCCCCCCCCCTCTCTCTCTCTCTCTCTCTTTTCACCCTCGGCAAACGCAATTTTTTTGCGCTCCGTATTTGTCAAGGATCTCGAATAAATTCCGAGAAAATGTGTTCGCGCTCGGTTATTTGAGTTACGGCGCGTGATTAAGAGGCGAGTATATAGCGACGACGAGGTAGGAGGATTTACGCACTTGTTGTGACGATAAAAAGAAAAAAATCGTATTTGTTGAAAAAAAAAACAAAAAACACACAAAATCGTCTCGATTCGATCGATAATCGCAACAACTGGAAATCGGAAGACTCCTTCTTGTTCCTCCTTTCTCGCAATAATTGAAACGTAATGCCGTGAAAACTGCTTCGCGTCGCGCACGTAGCGAGAAACTATACGAATGATTATTAAGCTCTCGCAGACTTCGCGGAACGTGGATGGAAATTAGTCGCGCGCGGGAGAATTCGTAATAGGGCTTTCGTTGCCGTCAACAATATCGGATAATTACGTCTCTGTCGGACGATCCTCGAAATAGAGTAATGGAGAACCGGCGAAATCGGCTTGAGGGGGTTAAATTGAAATTGAAATCACTCGAAATTACTTGCAGCCTCTAGCCGAGAGAGAGAGAGAGAAAGGAGAGCCATCGTTGGCGACGCGACGGTATTCCGCCCCGGAAATCGAATATTGCGCTCTCTCGACGCGCCGATAACTTCGCGTATTACATCTCCGTAAAAATGTCCGCGCAAGACGCTCGCCTTCCCCCTCCCCTCAATTTCGCAGATCATATTCTCGAAATTTTCGTCTCAAGTGAAATTCATTTCGTAGCTTACTACGACATTTTGTTTATTTTCCCTCGCTTCTTCTCTCGTCGAGACATAATTTTGAGATAAAAGGACGTTTTTGTAACTTGTAGTATTTCAATTCAAATTGATTTTCCTCGTTTTCGTGAACGCAACCGTGAAAATTGTCGGAATTCCCACCGGCACGACGATAACGACGAAAAGGAGAGGAAGAAAAAAAAAACGCAGAATTCGCCCTAAAAAATGCTAAACCGAGCGGGGAAAAAGGCGTTAACGACGTCTTCGTTAAGGGATGCCCGCGGGGCAGAGTTAAAACGGCGAGGAATCAAAAGATCGATTAGAATCGGCCGTCGCCGCGGGATTTCTCCGTGCGATTCGAAGGGAGAGGTCTTGCCCTCGCGCGACAGGGAACGCGAGGTCAGGACAGGAGGGCTGCATTTGTAAGAAAGGCGATGGGGGAAAAAAAAAAAGAAGAAAAGACGGCGCGAGAGAGCCACCCTCTTTGTTGCTCGACTTCTCGTTTTGCCGGTTTTGGGGGAATACGACGAGAGATGTCCATCCTCGCTCCTTTCGGGAGAAATTCAATATTTTGGCTATCGAGTTTCCTTTGCGGGGAGGGAAAGCCACCTTTTTTCTTTCTAAAGAGAGAGAGAGAGAGCTCTCTGGAATAAACGGAATGACTTTAGAATTTATTCACATCATCTCCGACCGCGTAAGAGGAAAAGCTGACGCGTTTCCCAAGAGCGATATTAGACGATGACTTTCAAAAATAAAACATTACAAGAGATTTTCTAAATTCGCCCGACGATACAAATCAAATCTACGTAAAAAAAAGAGAAAATTTTTATCCGCGAAAGCGCACTTGAAAAAATTGTTGGCATGGTTTTTAATTGCAGAATTGCGACGAACTAAATATTTGATTTCGACGATCTCTCCGATGGGGGTCGAAATTCCCAAATGCAAATTTGGGAAATCCAACGGGAAGATTACTCCGGCGATAACCGACCGCACACGGGGCGTCCCGGCGCACAGGACACAAGACGAGGAGGGAGAAGACGAGGAGAGTTTAGTTCCGGGAGTCCCACGGGCGCAAAACACGCAAGGAACGAAACTCGCCCGCTGCGGCGAACAGCGAGGTGGGCGTGGCGGGAAAACATGCAGTCACAATGTTGGTCCAACTACACGACAATTATCGCCGGTGAGCTTTATAATTAAGAGACCTCTTACCCGCGCGGCCCCCGGGCATTTATCTGGCATCTCCGGCGTGCGCGTCCCGCGGCGACGATCCGGTCGTCGTCGTCGTCGTCGTCGGAGAAAACGACGCGAACAGCTCATATACCGACGCCGATCTCTTCCGGACCCGCCGCGCCGCACGCACAAACTAGTTTGGTTACTTACTTGCAACCGGTGCGTGTATTCGCTTTATTCTCACAATGTAACTCCTTTTTTAATTCACGACTACCGCGTGCTGCGACATTGTATCCCGCCGACAATAACCGGGGAAAGGACATTTCCAAGACGAAGCGACGTATTCGCTCTCGCATATCGGCGGATTAATCGCGTTCTCGAGATTAATCAGACAACGATCTGAAGATACGACGTGAACCAGACGTTTACTCAATACTTTTCGAATTGAATAAAATATGAAAAATATAAAAATCAAGAGAATAATATCAAAATATAAAAATTAAGAGAAAAAATTCACGTGAATTTTGGTGCGCATTATTTTATTTATTAATTCGTTTATAGAAATACAAAAATATTTAATCGACTTTCTTGGAAAGAGTAATAACAGTTGGCTTTGAGAAAAGTGCATTTGTTATTATCGAAATTAGGGAAAGTACGAAACGAATAAAATTTGCATTGAAACAACATCTCGTTTGCAATAAATTTAACTGTGGCGCGGAAAAAAAAATCGCAGACGGATATACGGAGCGATTGCAAATTTCGGGAAAAACGAACGTAGAAAAGTAGGGAAACATATAAGCGCACACAGCGGGGTTACCCGGTGGTGGTCCATTGAAATTTCGAGCATCGAGCGGTTACAATGTAATTCGGGCTTTGGAGGGGTCATCTTGTAACGCGTTAATGTGCTCTAATACGCCCTTAACGAACCCCTTAATCCAATTTCGTGCAAAGTAACGAAATTATGTGCTGGCTGACCGGAAGCCGCGGCGGCGTTCAAGCTCCTCATTCGAGGTTCCTCCCTCTCTCGAGTGGCTTCTATTCACACCACTCGAGGACCCAAACGAATGTGTTTGGCTTGATCCTATTCTATTTCACTCGGAGATTTCCCAGAATGTCACTTTTCGCACGCGACGTGCACGCTAAAGTTCGTTAAAATGTTGCTTTCGACAATTGGTTGAGAGAACTAATAGAAAAAAAAATAGAACGTAAAAATGTGTAAGATGAGATCAATTCTCCGCGTTAAACAATAATTTTAACAATTAAATTTTGTTTTTAATAAACAAAAGCATTGGGAGTTACTTCGCAAACTTTACTCGTCAATTGTACTTAAAAGTGATATTGATTTTAATGAATGTATTACTGATTTTTATTTTTTTTTTTAACAGCAATAACAATAATACAATGATTTTTCGATTTATTTTTAACGAAAAATGGCGATTTTCCACTCGTTCGGACAAAACAGATTGACACGAGGCCCGATGACAAATTCGCGCGTGACACCGCGCGTCCTTAACAATCTCGTGATCTGTTTAACAGTCATGGAGCCATATGTGGTCCTGCGAGGCAAAGGAGGGATTATCATCAGTGTGAGATCCGTTATCTCGGTGGCACGCGTTTCCGCGCGGAATCTCTCTTGTTTCTCCCCGTTCGATCTTCTCCCTCGCGCTCTCTCTCCGTCTCTCCGGTTTCGCTCTATCTCGTGCCCTGTTCTGCTTTATGGTCGGTACGTGATAATAGAGATGTCATCCTGTCGGTGCTTTGACAACTCCATAACACGGGCGTTCGCGCGTTAGCCTGTCTGTAATGCGGCGCTGCGGTCCCCAGAGATCTTGGAAACTGTCGTTGCCCACGCAGTTTTGCGCCGACGTTATTTTCGACGCCTTTCCTCGTCTCGTCATATGTTGCGTGGTCGAGAGTCTGTCGGCGAATGATTGACTGTGTATAATGTATTTTTTTTTTTTTAACAACAAATTTCAGCTCGTGTGAGAAAATGTGCCACATGTTCGTGAAAAATATATTTATTTTTATTTTAAACGTATGGATTACTAATTAGAATTGAATTCAATTTGAAAATTTCTCTAGGATGCTTGATTTGCATCACATGAAGAAGAAATATTCAATTTGCCTCCTCTCTCGCCCAAGAAAATTAAAAAATCCATTGCAAAAACGACATTTTTACCAGGAGTCGGCAATCAAGGCTGTATTTTTGAATTTGCATTAACTTTCCAGTAGTTTATTTCATAATTAAATATCGAAATAAATTTAATTCAATACCAAATATTTTATAAGCTCAAAATTAAATTTGTTTTTAAATTAAACATTGCAAACGCGCGGCAGAGCGAAATCGAAAAGATCTTAATGTTTTTGCGTAACACGAAAACATGTTCGCGAGCTCGAAATTCTGTCGACACAAAAATAGCGGATGTTTAATCTTATAGCGTTGCAGATTCGCAGCGCGATATACGAGTCTCAGTCAGGATCATTTGTGAGAGCTAATGCGATGATCGACACGCGCTGCCAAGTATTTAAGATCGCAGGATAAGAGAGTCACGTGCGGATGGGACATTCGTCAGGAACATTTATTGAGAGAGAAAGGCAAGAGAGAGATCCCTTTCTCGCCCTTCTCGTCGCGTCGACAGCGGCGCGATGTATTGCTTTTTAAAGGACTTTAAAAGCCGCCTTATCGGATTGTTGCCACTGAATAAATCGCGCCCGGGCGTCCATCGTTTTTTGGCCTCGGCCACTTTTCCTCCTCGCTGTGCCTTTCGATACACGTGATCACACGCTCCGCGGAGTTGCCGTTTGATCTCCGCGCCGTGGATTTCAACCTCGATGTGTCGACGGTCGTGAACACGGAAAAAAAAAATGTTTTTTACTTAACTCGATTGACTTCGCACGCGCGATAACTATTTGTTTAAAGACTAATTGCGTTAATATTTATTTCAGATGTATATATTTTTTTTTTTTAATAAAAAGACGAATTTCGCGCAATTTTAACAATTTCAAATACAAAATTTCAACCGATATAATATCGAAATAGAGAAGATTAATTCGGTCGTGCGAGCCAATGTGCTAGGTGTTAGCGCGGAATATATTTTCTATTTGCGTTAAGCGTGTAAATTAATACACGTGATAATTTGAATTGAATTCAATTTTGAAAATTGATCTAAAACGCTCTAGTTTGCATCGCGTGCTAACGAAAGAAAACGTAATTTTAATTTTACTTCTGAATATTTTTTTTTTCGAGAACTTTCTCCAGAAAAGAATACGAGCAAAGCAATTCAGTCTTAAAATTATCGTTTCGTATTTATTTGTTCAAGGTTTAATCCACATTACGTTTGTAATTAGAGCCGTGAGAGAGAGAGAGAGAGAGAGAGATAATATATAATCGTTTGCGTTCTGCTTTGTGGATTTGGTTACCGAACGAGAAACGTTCTTCCTGCCTATTATTAAACACTTTTTCGGGGAAGGGGGGGGGTTTACCGGGCGATTCCGAAAATTCGATAAGGGCATCCTGTGCTCGCATCTCGCCCTACACACACACACACACGTATACGTAAATATGCGCTCGCGCGCGCATGCCGGACGATATTACAAAATTATCGCGACGTCAATGTTATCGGCGCCGTCCGTGCAGAGCACGTAGTACGTAGATACACGAAGCGATACGCTCCGTGCGGCATAATGGAGCCGTGTGCGAACGAGACCCCCCTCCGTGAAATGCGAGTTCCCTATAGAATAGGTGCCCGCTCTCTTCCCCTCCCTTCTCATCCCCCCCGTGAGGGCCCCCGTGAGATAATACGATAACGAGCTTTGCTACATGACTATCGTCGCTGCGCGTATTTGTTGCCGCGCGAATCGATTCGCGCAATATATCCGGTACATCCGGCGAGGAATAAATCGCGCCGACCCGACGAGATTTATTATAATCGCGCGCCTTCTCTCCCAGCGCATTAACCCCTCATCGCTTTTTTTCCATCGTCGATGGACCAAATCGTTTGGTCCAAAAATTACGACTCTGTTGCGCCTCGATTTTTCTCTTAAATTCTCCATTTATTCGCGCGTCAGGTGTTTCCCGAAATGACGAAAGTTGTCGTTGAAGCGTGCGACTGACGCGTTAAGTGCTCGCCACCCCGGAGAGCGAGGGGTGAGATGCGTGCACGGATGGTTGGCGCTACCTTATATATATATATACGTGTACGTCGGGAGAGAGAAATCGCGGTGCCCCGCGTTTTGTAATGACCTCATTGTCGTGCCGGCGCGTCGACTACGCCCCCCGCCATTGTCGCTTCCTGAGAACGTTTGACTTCGCCGAGGTGATTGCAGGGTGAATTTCTCGGGAGTTTGCTGCATTGTCGCGCGAGAATATGAAGGGAGGCGCTCTGCGGCCTCACGCGGGAGGGGTGCCTCGGTTATAGAGTTCTTTCTTCCGTCTCTCCTTTTCTCTCTCTCTCTCTCTCTCTCCCTGTAGCCTCACGTGGACGGACTCCCCGTGTAAACTTGCGCGTAACTTGCGGGCACCGCGTCTCTCCTAACTTCCCCTTGAGAAGATTTCAAATTACAGGCTCCAGAAACGGCGCCCCCGTTGCGGATCGCGCAACCCCCCGTCGCGCCATCGCGGAAACGCGCGCGCGAGGCACCCCCCGTCTCGAAAGCTCTCGCTTATTTCTCTTCTATTTTCTCGGGCGGTTTTTTTTTCTCGTTCCGCTCTGCGACTTTTCTTCCGCGATATCTCTCGCTCGGTCTCTTTCGTCTTGGAAAGCGACTCGTGGTTAGAGAAAACGTTTTGTTGTCACATCGATATCCTTTCAATCGTTGCCTTGGTAAAATTAACGAGACACGTCGCTGAAAATAAGAATGATAAAAAAAAAATCGCTAGAAAATTTCCAAAGGGGCAAATGTTATTATATTTAACTCGTCGAGAGGGGTGAAAAACTATGTACGAAAATATGTACGAGACGACGGCGACGAGCAGCCGAGTGAAAATCGCAAACGGGGGACCAGACACGCACGCGTCCCTTTGACGACAATCTCGGCACGGAGGGATGATACTTTGAACTCGCCGACAACTCTTTCGAGACCTTCGTTACGGCTCGTTTCGCGAGTGTCCGCGTATATATGTCCGGGAAGAAAAAAGCTCCCTCTCTCTCTTTCTCTCTCTCGGCTATTCTTACCCCCTTGCACGGGATATTAAACGAAACGCACTTCTGCCCGCCGTTCATTACCGCAAACCATCTTCTTGCGAAAAAAAAAAAAAAAAGAAAAAAGAAATGTCGAAGCATTAAGTTGTTGAAATTAAAACGTTTTTCAAACAAAGCGCACTTTTTATCGCGCGTGTTTCAAAACGTGCCCCCTGTTTTAAATCATTTCGAGTAATAATTTTCAAATCCACGACATAGAATTACAATATCAATTCGCACGTCGCCGGCTCGCGCAACGTGCGTGGTGCGCGCGGCCGACAAACACCTCGCCAACTTTAACGCGAAACCGAGCGTTTTCTACAAATGCGATTACGTTGGGAGCGTTAATCCGTATTGTTTTTTTTTCCGCCAGATCGTACGCGAACACGAGCGGCCGCGGCGGATCGTCGCGGCGTGTACAAAATCCGAAAGAGAGAAAAAGGTAAACGACGCTGCAGCGCGCTCGGAATAAAAAGAGAAAGAGAGAGAGAGAGAGAGAGAAATAGATAGACGGATAGATTTATTCGGGACGAAGGTGGAAAAAAGCGAGAGAGGGTGCGCGCCCGCGTTCGGGCTCGCGCGTGTGCGTCGGGCGTTTTTAATGCGTGTTACCCGGCGGAACCGCAATCCGCTTTTGCGGCGGATGCCACTGCCGTCCGCAGTCCGGTTGGCGGTTTCCGGTAACGCGCTTTGGCGCAAACCAGCAGGCACGCCTGATTTCGAAATTGCAAAACATTTTCACACTCTTGTGGTTCCAACACCGCCTTCCCTCCACCTCGCTGCTTTCCACTCTCCTCGCCTCACCCTTGCCCCCCTCCCCCGATCTTCCAACCCCCCCGCGGGCTCGTTGCCCGCACGATGCCACCTTACGCTCCCTTTTGCATTTCCCATTTTTGCCCCCTTGTCCCTTCCAGCCAGGTTCTCCACACGAGCGTGCACCACCGCTTAAAATCACGCGTTTTGTCGAAACGCCTCTCGCGCGCGCGAGACCCGAAAACACGCCGTTTGCAACGCAAAAGTACCGGGATTGATATGTAACGAAAACCGAAATGAATGACACCCCCCGTCGTCCTCCCCGCGTCGTGTCGATCGCAGCTTAAGAATTTTCACCTCTTTTAATCGCCCTTATGTCTTCCAATTTTTCTCTCGTCAGAATTGACAAATGATGCGGTTTTGCGTCGATCGTCGAACACCGTCTGCGGATATATAGGGTCTTTATTTCGAGCAAAAATCGAGCGCGTCCGTAATGAGAGGGCAACACACACGCCGCGCGTTTCCGGCGGCTCATTTTAAACATATTAAAGAGTTTTGACGGCGAAAATCCGTCGCTAGTGAGCCTCTACCTACCCGGGTAGGTTACTCGTCGATGCGCCGGAATCGCGCGTTTAATTGTGAAGCGTTTAACCGGCCCGCGGGCGACAGGCAAGGCGGAGAAGCAAGCAATGTCGGAGTCGGAGTGTGCAGTCATTAAATTATTCCGGAATGTGAGCCCGATGGGTGTCCCCCGATCGGGTCTCTAACTCTGAAACGGAAGAATCGGCGGGAACATCTGACACGATCTGTTCTCTCTCGCACGTGTTCGGCCTTGTTTTCGCCTTGGCGACACCTTTTATATATATATATATATTCCTGGCGACCGTATTTCAGCTAACAAGCTTGCTCGAAACTAGTTTAGGAAGAAGCGAGGGACGTTTCTTTGCGTTTAAATACATTTGATCGTGTTGGCGAAAGCCGAGTTCCCGCGTGCGTGTTGGAATAAATGACGTTTAAAATCACGCACGTACTTGCTGTTATAAATTTTAACCCTTCGTGAACCTAAAAAAGAAATGACCTGTTAGTTGGACTGGGCCTCTTAGACCCACGCGACTTCAAAATCAAATATTTTCGCGAAAAATCGCTAGTTTTTAAATTTGAAATTTGGTTCTTTGAAACGAAAATTTGTCGATCAAGAAAATAAAACAAAGTGAAAAAATCTTCAGTAGTTTCGAAGATAGCATCTGAAAAACCTAATTTTTATCGGAGACATTAGTTTAAAATTTTTGAGTGGGTCTGGGAGACCCACTCGACCATGTCTGTCCGCGAAGAATTAATAATCTCATTAACGGAAAATTTTGGTAATTGTTTTCGGTTAATTTTTCAAATGTTTGCAATTTTGTCCGGTTTAAAACTGGACGCTGATAAGCAATACCATGTCAACCCACATGATCGCCATTTTGAGTAAAGTACGTCTAAAACTTTTAGACAAATTTTATGAAATTTTCCAAATAATTCTTTGAAACTTTAAAATAATTTTGTTAAATTCTTATTTATTAAGATAAGAAGATGTTCTTTTAATT
>QVNV01015287.1:0-10405 GCA_014825455.1 Pseudomyrmex pallidus | reverse complement strand
GCTCGCCGCCATATTGTTGCGTGACGTCATTTTGTCGCTCCACCATATTGCCACCTGACGTCGTCAAGCTCGCCGCCATATTGTTGCGTTGACGTCATTTTGTGACGTCAAAACCACACCCCTCGTGACGTCATAGTGACGTCATTATCCTCCCCCTCCCCACCTTTGTGTAACGTCATCGTGACGTCACCCCTGCCCCTGTGACGTCATCCCCCGCATCTTCCTCGAAGCTCCCGAATAAGAACTTCAGAGAAGCAATGACCAGGCATGACATTCCAGCTGCACTAGCAGACTGGACACAAAGCATGCTAACAGGAAGAACCCTGACTGCCAGTCATGGGGATTCAACTGTGCGTGGTTTTCCCGCCAAAGGTTGCCCGCAGGGAAAGGTCTTATCCCCTCTGCTATGGTGCCTAGTCGTGGATGAGCTTTTAGACAAACTACAGAAGAAAGGCTTTTCTCGTATATGGCTACGCTGATGATGTAGCCATTGTGGTGCGGGATACCTTTCTTTCAACTCTTAAGGAGACTATGGAAAACGCCCTTAAGATCATGCAAGACTGGTGTCAATCAAAGGGTCTCAGGGCTAACCCATCAAAGACCAAGGCCATGATTTTCACCAGAAAATACAAACCCGAAGCCATTGAGCCACTTAGACTCTGGCGCGAGGAGATAGAATATGTCCAGTCAATCAAATATTTAGGAGTCCACTTGGACACCAAACTGAACTGAAAAACGCATCTCGAATTAAAGAGATCCAAATTCTATGCTTCCTACTGGGCGTGTAGGAAAGCAATGGGAAAGTCATGGGGCATCAAATTAAACACTGCCCTATGGATATATAAAGCGGTACTAGTAGCGAAATTAACATATGCTGTTGTTTCGTAACCTAGAGTGAAAAAAATGGAGTCAAAGAACCTACTAAAAAGCCTACAAGGTAACTACTTGAGGGATGCGATAAGGACTATGAGAACGACACCAACAGAGGCGTTGGAGGTAGCGCTCTGCATTCCGCCTCTAAACCTAACTATCATCGGTGCTGCCAGACTCACAACATACAGACTGAGGTGTCAGAGGGAGTGGAGACAGTCCGAACTGGGTCATACCAGACTCGGATTTCTTCATAAACCTCCTTAAAACAAGATAGAATATTCAGAACATGCCAAGTGAACAAGGCGTTCTCTATAAACTTGTCTACCAGGGCAGACTGGAAAAATACCAACCTTCAGATTCAACCGATTGTACATGCATGGTTCACCGATGGATCTGGAGCAAACGGCCGCTTTGGAGCTGGCATATACTGTCCGAGAACTAAGCACAAGGAGTTCTTCTCCCTGGGTAAACTGGCTACGGTTTTTCAAGCGGAAGTCCTGGCCATCCTGGAATGCGCAAGTCTCATACTCTCAATAGAGACGACAAGCAAGAAAATCAACATCTACACCGATAGCAAAGCCGCTATAGGAGCACTTGCCAAGACCACCATTGAATCATCAGTGGTCTGGGACTGTAAGCAGGCTCAAAACAGACTGGGCGAGCGAAACAACATCACAATAGCCTGGGTACCTGGCCACCAAGGTATCCAAGGCAATGAGATAGCTGATAGTCTGGCAAAACTGGGTACCCTAGAGGAACCAGCCGGTCAGAAAGTTGGAGTTCCTTTTGCAGTAGGAAAAAATCACATCAAGGACTGGCTCAAACGGGAGCACAGGACCTGGGAGAATCTGAAGAGCTGCCGCCAGGCTAAAGTCCTGATGACGCAACCATTGCCAGGTAGGACCAAGAAACTACTGACAATGAGTAAGTACAGACAAAAACTGAGTATAGGTCTCCTCACAAGGCATTCGGATTTCAAAGCACATTTATACAATTTAGGCCTAGTTGAGGAAAGTAGCTGTAGATTTTGTGGTAAGGAAAAGGAGGACAGCGCGCACATACTGTGTCGCTGCCCAGCTTTAGTACTCAAAAGGTTCAGATCCTTCGGCTCCACTTTCGTGGATTTTGAGTGTATTTCGAGTCGAAAACTTGGCATGGAATATTCTCGTGATTTCGAATAGATTTCGACAGGATTATATTGTTGGTCGATTTCAGAAAAAAGTTGTTTTCGAGAATCGATCGTGTTTGTGTAGCTTAGGACAGATAAGTTAAATTCGTGTGTATTGTTCGTGTCATATTTATTCCGACTCGAATAACATTTTCGATAATATTGAGTTTTGAAGCATCGAATAGTCCTCTGTCAGCTCATCGCGTTTCCTTCGATTTGTATAATATTCTACAATAATATTATATAATATTCTGCTGACTTGAATTCGAGATAGTGAGTTATCTTTGTTGAATTGTCGTTGAATTTATCGACTCGAATTTCACGTACATTGGATGAGCCTTACTGCGAATAGAATTCGCCTGGAGAAATATAACGAAATAAAAACTTCTTCACTGTTTTTCTTACTTGTTGCCGCTATTCTTTAGAATTTAAATATTTTTCTTGTTTTTGTTGCGCGATGGCTACCGAATCGAATAACTGGATTTACGCGTTGAGTCAGAAAAAATTAGTGGAAGAAATCGCGAAACGTGAGTTAGATCGGACCGGGACAGTGCCGACATTGCGTGCGCGGTTACTGCGTTACGAACGTTATCGCGCGCGTGGAGAGGAGTCTCCACCTACACCGGAGTCACCGGCCGATCGCGATCGCGTTTAGAGGTGCCGACGGATGATGACGAGGCGATGCGCCCGGACAGTCCGTCGAGTACACAGCTCGTTCGGACGGAATCCGTCGTGTTCAGAGAACGCTCGTCACTAATTCGCGAAAGAAGTGCCGTTTTTCCAAAAGATTCGCCGCTGGTCACGACGGAACAGGTCATTATTCGGGAAAACCCGCTCGTGGCTCACGCGGAATCGGCTTTTGTTAGCGAACATTATCCGATAGCCCGCGCCGAACCTGTCATTGTGCGAGAACGTTATCCGACGGCCCGCTCTGAACCGGTAATGGCACGAGGCGATTACACCCGGGCTCGAGCAAATTATGCCGAGGTGCAACAGAATTTTTCGACGACTCAAGGCGCGACCGGGCGACAATTGCCGAGTACACACGCGGAACCATCTACGGGTCAGCGAGTTTTTATGACACCTCACGCGGCAGCGTTCCAACCAAATTTCGCGACGACTCGCATGACTTTTCAAGAAGGTTTGCCTCCATACCGGAGAGAACACCGGGTTGCGCGAGATGAATTCCCGTGAAGACCGGTCGAACGACAGTATTGTGATACACGCGCAGATGAGTCAGGGTATGCAGAACCTCCTCGTCGGAAAGTAATAGATTCCCGCCGACATCTCCGCGTTACGATTGCTCGTATAACAAAATATGATTGATATTTGATCCTGATCCTTCGGAGCATCGCAACGTGATTATAGTACCTCCCGAGTATAAGAAACTATGCGCCGGTGGAATCTGAAATTCTCCGAGACGTTCGATAGCGATACTGAAGCATTTTTAACGCGGATAAAGGAAGGTCGCGCGATAATTCCGATAGCTGATGAGGATCTGTTCCATTGTTTGCCGTTTGTCCTCACGGGTTCCGCCCTGTATTGGTACCGTATCAAAAGACCTACGTGGCGATCGTGGAGTGACTTTGTTGAGTCATAGATGGCGCGATTTGGCGATCCGGACTATTCGTTCGCGCTGGGAGACGAGGCGAGGCGTCGCACGCAGGGTGAACATGAGTATCTAATCGTTGCCCGTTGCCGAGTATCTAACGGCCATGCAGGCATTTTTCGAGCGAATCAAACCACCGTGGTTGTTAGCGAAGCAGCTGAACTGCGTGTATAGAAACCTTTTGCCGCGGTTACAAACATCCATTAATAGAGATGACTTTTTCGATTTTCCGTCGCTCGAACGCTTAGCCATTAGAGCGGAGAGCAGTCATAATTCGGCTAAACGATACCGACCCCCTCCTCCACCGGAGAAGTCCCTCTTACCAGACCTCGCGTAGAAACCACCACAGAAAACGCGTGATAACGACTCGATAGTTGCCGCGGGTATAGAAAAAAAGAAGAGGGGAAATAAAACTCGTAACAACCCGAAAGCAACTTCCGCCGGGGCAAAAAGTGAAAAATCGGAGACCGCAGATAGATCCGGTTTAAAATGTTGGAATTGCGGTGAGACAGGCCACTTGTCGAAGGGTTGCGTGAAAAGCAAAAAAATGCACTGTTACAAATGCGACAAGGCAGAGGTCACAGTGAAGAATTGTCCGACATGTTCGGGAAACGGGGAAGGGAGTGCGTAGACCGAGTCCCTGCAACTCCGTCTCGAAAATGGAAGGCTCGCTCGAACCGAAACTTTGTTTCCGATAGGATTGATAAAAGAAGGAGATTAGATGATTGTAGTATAGTTCGTGAGTTCGATGTAGATAGTTCATATGTGACGTTCGATTGTAAAGCATTGTCTTCGTTGCGTTATTTTTTGATTCAAATAGGTAATTATTCATTGCTGGCTTTGGTCGATTCAGGATCTAGTAAAACTATTTTTGGTCGTGAAGGATATCTCGATTGTGCGAAAACTCGGATTACAGAAAAAGCAGATACGGAACTGTCAAATTAGAATAGCGAACGGGCAACTCGCCAATATAAAAGAAAAAGTTAACGTGCCAATAAAATTAAAGAATAAAGAACGAACTATTTCTGTTAGTTTATTGTCGGATTTAGCTGTACCGTGTATATTAGATGTCGATTTTCTCTGCCGATTTGAAATAATGTTGAACTTTGGCTCAGGGTCATGGTCATTCGCGCGAGATAACCAGAAAGAATATTCATTCGATTCTATCGAAGTGACAGATCAAGTGTGTAGCGGGATATCGGAACTTACACCATCGAAAGAAATTCGATTAAACGAATTTTTAAAGAAAAATTTGCCGACCACTATAGATAGTCCGGGCGTAACGAGTCTGTTCGAACACCGGATAGACGTGAATAAACATCCGCCTATCAAACAAAGGTGTTATCTTGCGTCGCCTAAAGTGCAAGTGGCGATTCGAGATGAGGTAGACAAAATGGTGAATGCCGGTATTATCGAGTCATCGTTTAGTGAATGGTCGAATCCGATCGTCATGGTGAAAAAGCCGAATGGGAAGTATCGTTTTTGCCTTGATTTTCGCAAGTTTAATAACGTATCTAAGAAAGATGCCTATCCGTTGAAAAATATGAATGGCATATTAGACAAATTACGAGCTGCGCGTTATATCTCGACCATTGATCTGAGCCAAGCATACTTACAAATACCGCTCGCCAAGGAGAGTCGTGAGATTACTGCATTTAGTGTTCTGGGAAAAGAGTTATATCATTTTACCCGAATGCCGTATGGTCTTACAGGGGCACCTGCCACCTTCCAACGTTTGCTAGATAAATTAATCGGCCCCGAGATGGAACCACACGCATTCGCATATTTAGACGACATTTTCGTTGTGACACCGACTTTCGAAGAACATCTTCAGTAGTTAGAGCGCGTTCTGGGAAAAATATCTGTCGCCGGACTTACAGTAAAGTCCGGACAAGTGTGAATTCTGCAAATCACAGGTTCGTTATCTAGGATTTTTGGTACAAAAAGAAGGTCTTACAGTAGATCCTGAGAACGTTCGTCCAATTTTCGAATATCCGGTGCCAAAAACTTTGAAACAATTACGACGTTTCTTTGGTATGGCTTCTTGGTATCGTCGTTTTATACCTCAGTTTGCGACAGTTACGGAACCGTTTACGCGATTATTACGCAAAAATCAACCTTGGCGTTGGGGTGAGGATCAAGATAGCGCTTTTAGGAAAGTCAAAGAATATCTAATGGCTGCGCCTACCTTATCTTGCCCTGATTTTTCGTTGCCATTTATACTACAGACTGACGCTAGTTCTGTCGGATTAGGTGCCGTTCTAACGCAGAATATAGGAGATACAGAACATATCATCGCTTTTGCTAGTCGCTCTCTAAGTGATGCTGAGAAGAAATACTCAGTGACAGAGGAGCAGGAGTGTCTCGCGGTTGTTTGGGCGATTCAGAAATTTCGACCCTACTTGGAGGGATACAAATTTACAGTCATCACCGATCATAGCAGTTTACGCTGGCTGCATAGGTTGAAAAATCCTACTGGTCGACTAGCGAGATGGGCGCTCGAATTACTGGAGTATGATTACGAAATAATTCATCGTAAAGGCGCTTTACACCATGTGCCAGATGCTCTTTCACGCATGTACGAGGGGGAGAACGATTCTCTCTTAGTTTCTGCTGTAGTGGATAACGAGGACAAGATTTTTGAAGCTGACGATAGTGAGGTCGGTTACACCGATACCGATAATAGCATTAAGGAAGAACCGATAAATTCAACTGATCCTTGGTATCGTAAACGATTTCGAGAGGTTAGAGATTGTGTCAAACGTTTTACCGACTGGCGAATAGTAGACGGTCACCTCTACTACTTGCGTCCGCGACCTGTTGTTGCCGATGTGGTCGAAGATTTAGATAGGTGGAAGATGGTGCTACCGAAAGAATTACGCAGGGATGCAATGATAGAAGCGCACGATGATCCTCAGGCTAGTCATTTAGGAGTGGATAAGACGTATCAACGGCTTTTAATAAACTATTATTGGCCAAATATGTTTAGAGAGGTAGGTGCGTATGTGAAGTCTTGTCTAGTTTATTAGCAGGTTAAAGTAGAACAGGCTAGTCCTGCGGGACTGATGGGACATCGGATTGCCGATGGTCCTTGGGTCGTCGTTGCAGCCGACATAATGGGTCCTTTGCCGCGTAGCAAAGCTGGATTCACATATATCCTAGTCACCCAGGCTATATTTACAAAATGGGTGGAATGCCGCGCTCTTAGAGCCGCCAATGGCAAAAATATTGCAGAGGCTTTAGAAGATCTAGTTATTGCTCGATGGGGAACTCAGTAATTTTTATTGACGGATAATGGAACCGAGTTTGTCAATCAAACGCTCAAAGAGTTTGCCGAATCTCATGGCATCAAACACACCACAGTGCCGCCTTATCATCCACAGGCGAATCCGGTTGAAAGGGTGAATCGAATATTAAAAACCATGATAATAGCTTTCCTCAATAGAGATCATCGTGAGTGGGATCTCCACTTGCGAGATTTTTGTTTCGCCTATAATACTGCACATCATTCGTCCACTGGTGCGTCACCAGCTTTTCTGAATCTAGGTCGAGAATTGTTGCCGTTGCGTTCTCTGAGAAACCGCTTGACAGAGGTGAACAAAGTTGCCGAACAACCTCCAGCGAACTGGATAGAGCGGAGGAACCGACTATCTATTTTGAAAGATTGGGTAGCTGAAAATCTTGTAAAAGCTTACCAAAAATAGTCGTATAATCAACATCATAGAGATGTATCGTATCGCGTAGGTGATCTCGTATGGAAAAGAAATCGTATATTGTCTTCCGCGACACAAAATATTGCCGCCAACCTAGCACCGAAATATCAAGGGCCACACCGCATTAGTAAGAAAATATCGTCTGTAGTACAAATTAGTAAGTCTAGATTATGAATTACTAGGTCGAGTTTACGTAAAAGACCTAAAACCGTAGTGTGAGCCAAACGAATAATTATTGCCGAAATTCTCACTAGTTTTTTTGTTTCTTTGTTTTTTTTTGTTGGTTCAGTGTCTCTATAATTTTGTTTAAATTGTTCGACCTGAATTGTCATGTCACCCCGCCCCGCCCCGCCCCGCTTTGTGTAGATCTTGTTGTTGGTGGTGGATCCATAGAATTGCATTTTCCACAGAAAAAAAAATAGAAAAGAAGAAGGATATACAGAAGAAATGGCTGAAGGAGGAGACAAAAGGAAGGAAGACAGAGTATGGCAAGGAGCTGATGAGGTACTTCTTCAAGAAGGGATGGCCATTCTCTGCAATGAGAAAAAGGGAGAGAAAAGAACGAGAAAGAATGGAAAAAACGAGAAGAAAAAAGGAAGAGAATGAAACACAGGCAAGAGAAAAAGCCGAACAACGGGAGAAAGAACAAAGAGCCCGCGAGAGAAGGGACATAGAGGATCAGAAACGGGAAATAGAGAGGAGAAGAGAGGAAGACCGGAGGGAGAAAGAGAGAAGAGAGAACAGGAGAGGAAGGAGAACAAGGAGAAAGAGGAACGGAAGAGGAAAGAAATGGAGAGAGAGGAGCGAGCCAGAAAGGAGAAGAAAGAAAGAGAGGAGCGTGAGAAGAAGGAAAAGGAGAGAGAGGAGCGAGCCAGGAAGGAGAGGAAAGAGAGAGAAGATCGAGAGAGGAAGGAAAGAGCGGAAAAAGAGGAGAAGGCCCGTAGGGATAAGGAAACGAAGTTATTCCTGCTCAACCAGACTATTGAGGAAAAAACAAAAGAATGGAACAAACCAGGAAGGGAAAAGAACGCGAGAGGCAAGAAGAGAGGAAGCGGGAAAGAAAAGAGCAGAAGAGGAGAGAGAAAGAGCTCAGAGAGCAGGAGAAGCGGCAAGCGTATGAGCGACAGGAGCAAGCCCGACTGGAAGAAAGTCGGAAGCGAAGAACGGAACAGGAGAGAAAGCGATTGGAGGAGCGGGCAAAAATCAGCATGGAACGGTGAAGCAACACCGTCTGTGCCTTAAGCGAGATATTGGGGGGCGCACGGGAACAACGAAAATACGAAGACTTCGTCATCCGGCAGGGACATCTGATAAAAAGAAGAAGGACGTACCTCGCTACGCCATCCCCGGGACATCTCTGCAATCGCCGAAACACCCGGACTCTTGTTGGAACTGCGGCCTCCGAGGGCACAGGTATGCCGACTGCCCGAGACGCCGGGGAGACCGGAAATTCTGTTATGGGTGCGGCAACCAGGGCACGACCATCGCCGAATGCTCGAGGTGCCGGGACAAGTGGGAGCGACATGAGAGGCCGGAGAAGAAACCACGCTAAGCCTCCACCCAAAAAATGCCGATAATCAAAAATTTAAAAAAAAAAACAAAAAAAGAAAACTTTGGGAGTTTTTCCCCGTTGCTCCCTGCTTTTCCCCGTTTGAGTTTATGCCGTTTGTGTTTGTGTCGCGTATATATAATTACGTATTCTTTGTTCGCAATTTCTCATGTTGAATTTACCCCTCCCTGGAAAAGACTCGCTTGATTTTTTTTCTTTTTCCCGCTTGAAATAAAAGTTATTGTCGCTTCACTAAGTTTACTATTAAAGGGACCCATACGAAAGAATCTTTTAAGAGGTATTATCTAATTCAGCATCAGTATTAGTACTGTCTTCGGTACGATTATTTGGAAACATCCTCAGTATTATTAGTCTTACATACAAGCAGTATTATTAGTCTTAAGATTGTAAACCAAAGATTTTACCGGTGCCGTCAATAAAGATATATGAAACGGTAGAGAGAAATTAATACCGAGTACGTCCTAAAGAACGCAGTCCCACCTATCTTCCTTGTATTTCCCGCTCGAAAGATGCTGGCATTGCCGACTCAGGGGTGTGGTGGTGGTGGTGACGGACGAACGACCGTACCGGACACGGAATGAGCAGCGGAGAAATTTGTTTGTTGCCGTAAGACCACGAGTCTTTGGTAAGTAAAGAATTTTCGTTTATTAGGTACCGTTCGGAGCTAAGAACTTCGGTTAGTTTTGGTAATGAGAGAAGAATTGGCGACCGAGTTTGTCGTTCCGCCTCTTCGGTCCTTCTCGGGTTGGGGGAAGTTGTGACGTGACATTTTTTATGTCCGTCACAAGGATTTATTTCCGGCCGGCACAGGAGGCGGTGAGCTCGCGTTTCCCACTATTTTAGGGAGAGCGGCTCATTAGATTGTAGAGCACGAGCGAACGCGCTTAGTTTTGCGTTAATGTCTTGTCTTGTAGTATATAAATGTCAATCGGAAACGATTATTGCGTTAATATTTTTCTTTAGTTTCAGCGTTTTACTCCATAGAATATAAGAATGCGCTGCATTCTGTATGTTATAATTGTATAATCTGCGTGCCGCTGAGCGGCTTTTGCGCGAGTAGATGATAGAGCGGAGAGAGAGCAACGCATTGTGCGTAGACGGCGAGCAGATAAGAGCGAAGAAGACAACCGATAAGGATAGCGAGAGGTCCAGGGGCGTGAAACGTCGGAAGTTCAGAGAGTTTGGCGATGATTTTCGACGTCGGGCTCACAGAAGGAAGAAGCTAACACTCCGATCTCTAAAACCGGAGTCGGAGCTTTTTGCAGAGTAGCGGGCTCCAAGATATTGAGAGATGAGCCTCAACAAGCTCATTTCAAGAGATAATCGGAGCAGAGAGGGCCTGATACGGCTGGAAAAGGGCCCGAGTCTTTATCGTGCCGAACAACACGTGGATGCCGTCAATCACAGCGCCGAGAAAGATTGATGGTGATTGGCTCAGCTACTTAGCGCGAAGAACAGCGCTAAGCGAAGGA
>QVNV01015286.1:0-10164 GCA_014825455.1 Pseudomyrmex pallidus | reverse complement strand
ACCGACTAATCCGATAAAATTATACATACATTTCAGGTAAATTAAAAGGTCGATTTGAACCAAAATTTTCTCGTCCTTTAAAGGTTAAAACAAAAATACTTTAGATTGCAATGATGACTATTTTGCAATAATAATTAAATTTGGCAATAATAATATAACAATAATGTTTTCTTCTAAAAAGCAGAGAATTTGCAAGCATTTATTTTAGTGTTATGTTACAGTAAACAAAATAATAATATAAAGTAGTATTTACATTATATTGAATGGCTGTCATCTATTTACAAATCGTTACACAAAATCAATATTAATATTAACAAATATATTGCAATATATAATAATAAATCAGTAAAAATTTTATCTAATTATTCCAATTATTTAATACGTTTCTCTCAACCGAGATAATGAAGCACAAATTAATTGGAGTTACCTCTCCTTATTTTTTGCTTAAATTGTTTGAGCACAGGGATTATTAAATTATTATTAACGTTATTCGATCAGACAAAATCGCTGATAATTGCCGATGATAAGGTACGTGGGTGGAAATGTATTAATTGTATCACGTTTGATAACACGGCCTAACGTTTTCTCTCGTCATGTTTCTACTTCTATCGTTGATTTGCTTCCCAACGAAACCTGACATTCGTTGACTGATATGCCTGACGGGCAATATCAGTATGTTTCGTCGCGCGTATAGCACATATTGACCTGCACATATTGCAGATATCGAAATATAATTTGCGAAACGAGCTTCATAATTGCAGCATGAGTACTTCGATGCCTCGAGCATCAAAATATCAAACGGAATTAGTTTGTATTTTCAATGCATAATACGTAGTGGTCTACAATTATCATTACCGTATATACTAACGGATAGTGTCAGAAGTAAACATATAATTTGTTTGGAGAAATAATATACTTTATTATTTGTGTTTAATGTCTCAGACAAACGATGTCCACTTTTCTTATATTTATTTTCGAACAAGTTTCTTCATTTTCAAACAGAAGTTTGATTTCAATACGTATAAATTCCGAAATTGTTTTTATTAGTTTGTTAATAAAATTATTGCAAAACCGCGCGATTTTACACTCCCGATCGTTTCTCTAAGAATTTAAGAATTCATTTGCTGGCTGTTAAGCAAATCGGCTCCGTGTGCACAGTATATCCTAAACCGATTATGGTACCTACACCACCATGTCGGCAAATAGCCAGGAGCGTTTTGCATAAGACTAGCAGCGAGAAGACATGCCGCCCTAAATGTCAAACAGCTCTAGCAAATCCTTAAGTAGAGAGAAAAATTCTTGAGAATTTCTCAGACATCTTATCTTTTGTTCTTGTTTCACTTTCACAGTCTCGTTATATGTCCTCGAAATTGGATATATACTTTCGTGTGCGTAACATAATCAATATCTCTTGCGCGTGTCTTTCGCCGAATATTACTTTCTGCGTATTATCACAATTCAATAGATACTCTCGGCAACATCATTCTTTTCGCATGCAATCTCTCTGTTTTAAACATGATTGCATAAATGCGTTCTTCGAAGAGCCCGACTCGCGGCTCCTTATCAATTTTCAAATCATGCATGAAAGAAACTAACGATATTACACTGTGATCGTTAATGACTTTCTGGCATGACGTTGTTAATCAGAGACCATTCTGCTCGATATGTATCACGCTTTTTGTTCTAACGAGCAGACCTTCAGACTTTGAGAAAGATACGTCTGTAATTACGACTATCGATCCGCGTTTCTGGCTTCGCAACGGCTAATTTCACAGTCACCTCTCTAATTACTGTATCTGTCAATCGCGCGTATTACAGAGAAAGAAAGACGAAAGTGCGAGCAAAAGAAAGAGGCGCATATCGGAGGCGAGCTATCGGGAAAAGTCGCTCGTTTAATTGCATCGCTTGAATATCGTTGTAATCGTTCTCAAGGAAATGGCGATGAAAGTAGTGGGTAACGGCCAATTGTATGTCTTAATGTTGCCGTAACTTACGAAGGAGAGGATAATAATATCACTGAGTGTCAATTGCGCGAGAATATATAAATGTCTAATGAAACAAATGAAAGCCACTTAAACAGAAATCGACGAGTTTCTGAAGTATAGTATTCGAAAGAAAAAGAATTTCTTCAATACGCTGTGCGAGAAAATATACCTGTAACAAAAAAGTAAAAAATGATACACGAATTAAGAATATTGATTAAACACTTTGTACGACTGAGAGAAAGTCGCTTTAATGAGCCTCATTGATAAGTATATTATTTACTGACTAATAAAAAAAAGTTTAAAAAAAATAAAATATACCGTTCATCCGTGATAAATTCTGAAAAGATGTCACATAAACATAATAAGCAAGTGGCACAGCAAGTATCGGCTATCAAAAATGACCTTTTCTGGAAAGGGATGTTCAATTATTTTTCAGGGTTGAAATACCATCAATCAAGTCAAGAGTTAACGTATAGAGGCACGTATAGAGGCAGATATATCAGTTCGAAAGACCCTGATACGACGTATTGCGAGGACACTTCAGTTAAGGGAAAAGGTCAACTTAGCAGAGTGTGTCCGCCTCGGGGTAATGTAATCCGGTCTAAAGGGAATATTCTTTCTACATTTCTATCTCGCTTTTCTCTTGGACTAAAAAAAAACATGCAAAATCTCGATAAAATTCGACGTTTAATTGATGAACAGAGCACGTTATTATTGTAAACATTGTTTTATATGTGATATGTAACAAGAAGATTCACGACGAATTTTAATCATCCTATTCGTGTTTTTATGCTAAAGAAAATAGACATCATCAGTTTTATGTGTACAAGATAAAAAGAATATCCCTGCTTTTAAATTTCTTTGTGTGAAAGATATGAAAACGTAAAGTAACGGTGAGGTTCGGTAGCGCGTTGAAAAATTGCTCGTAAAAACAAACATATTGGTTTTTCCCCTTTCTTGGTTGGTCCTATTGTTATCGCGTTTTCTATAGTAATAATGAAGCAGAAATTCGATAGCCACATTGTTACGCCCTTCGCTCTAATAGGAAACGAAATATTATCAAACGCATTCGATTGCTATTCCTTTCAATGAGATGACGGAAGCGTATAATGGCCCTTCCATATCTTGATTCCAACCGATTGGTTGACATTTCGCTCGCATAGAAATCGGAAATCACTATATATGGTGAGGGCATATGGTGTGTGCACTTACTGATTAGATTGCTCCAATAAAGATGGAATTCCTGAATAGCGGGTGAACAGTGATCGTGCGCGGTGAGACGCTGGTATCATACATCTACTTTAAAATATCGCATATCATATCAACGGAAATATACGATTTGTTTTACATTTGAATGCAAATATCAATGTTTTTGCCGAAGCGTGTATATACTTGTTTTCTGTTATTTTGTTTCAGAAACAAGAAATATACATTTATAATTATTATTAATTATTATTTGTTCTCTTTTACAAAAAATACAGAAACGTTTAAAACGTGCGGGAAAGTTCTCAATTAAAAATATTTCTGATATTTCAAATATACAAAAGAGAAAAATAAGCATTATTCTGATTTGTTGTATAAAATGTATTTATTTTTAACAATATATAAAAATTATTTATTTAACAATATGTTAAAAAATAATAAAATTGTCGAAAAACATGCGAGACTCACGGAACTAAGTTTACTTTGGTCAACATGCGGCAGAATGGGTTATAACATTGTTATAACTTTTGAGATAAAAACAAAATGGTAGATATACGTTGCGCAATAATGTGTTTTACATAATGAGAATTTATTACGCGAAAAAAACGGAGTTGTGTGTTCGTTATTGCGACGGACGTTTGCAGAACATCGCGCAAAATGTTCCGAGCGTCTCGACGCAGAAACAATTATTGCGAATGTGTGAATTTCTCGCGGTCACGAAAACGCAATTTATATTCCACCATACTTCAAGAAGACATACGCCCTTATATACATATATTCTCTTGGAAAGCGGTCGCTTGTGCGGGAGACAATGCGAGATTTATTTCGCGATCTCCGTGGTTTTCCATGCCATGTCGGCTTAAATCCTTCGCACTTATCAGCATTAAATGACCTGTAAAATACGTGTACCGTAAGTGACACTTGGAGAATTAAAAAATCTCTGTTTTGGAAGTGTAAAAAGCGTTATTTATTGCGAGACAGCGAAAAGAAATAAAGACGCCAAGTTTTATAATGTCTATATAAAACATAATGTTTCATAATGTTACGTAACAACATAATATAGTATGATTAAACGAGTGAAAAATAATGAAGTTTATAACAACAATATACGTCGCGAAGTAAAGATATTGATTCTCGCACATGTATTTTTTTGCTTGATTGAAAGTAATTTAATTATGAATGCAATCAAAAAAATTAAAAGAGTTTGCGAACAAAACAAAATATAAGTTTCAGTTGTTTACCGCGCAGTTTGTTTATTTCCGTTGCGGCGACGGAATTATATAAACGTACCACGCTACACAATGTTTATGCGAGTAAGTAATTAATCAGAATGCGTCGCTCTCTTATCTTGGTGCAAGTTAGTGTTGAACGTCAATTACCGTTTCCACCGTGTGCACTCGTGTTACTGCTGCTCGTATGAGACAGTAATGAGCGTCTCGGAATCAATACGTACCGATCAGAATGAATCGATTTGTATTGTATATTGGTAGAATCGATCTGCGCGTTTATTGATACACACATAGTACATTATAGTGCATTATAGTACATTATAGTGCATTATAGTACATTATAGTGTAATTGCAACTCGACTGTTATAACATTTATCTTTCAAATTTTGATTCCTTGTATTATTTATCTTGCTAGAATCGTTAGAAATATTAATCCCTTTCGAAGATTTATTTGTGCGCAATATAGTGGAACTTGCGGAATGAATGTTAAATGAGAAAACTTTCTGATTTAGAGAACGGATACACCCGTGAGAAACTGCTAAAAGACCACCGGTCCCGAGTGCGACGGGACGTAAAATCTTAAGATAATAAATTGAGCAGCCATAAGTTACAACAGATGTTCGCGGTTAATTTTCAGATCTTGCAACGTTATCGTTAAGTTAGTGAAGTACATAATACGATCGTGTGTTATCGCGTCTGTTCGGTCAAAAGTTTGGTTTCTCTCGAACGATCGTGGCGAGAGAATCTGTGTCACGTAACCGTTTTATTACCATGTTTTATTACGGATTTCGTTCCATATTTCTCCAATAATGGCTTTCCACGTCTTTCACATTCATTCATTAAATATTTGTGATTACATAAGGTTACTTAAATAACTTGTTAAAAGTTATATTGCGATTTAGTTGTAACGCGGTTTTATAGAGAGATCCATCCGGATGATTCAAGAGGAAGAAAAACACGACATAGAAAAGCACGTATTGCAAACGCTGACCTACTTAAATCATGGATAGCTCGTTGATTACTCGTTTCTATCCATTCGAAACCGTACGTAATTTTGAAACGAATTTCTGTACCAGGCGTTGTTGAAATACGCGACATGACGAAGATGAACGAAGAATTTAATTTGCATTTTCTACGTGATGAAAAAAAAGTATTCTAGGATTCCATTCCACGGTAATGTCAAAATTCGCGTGTATAATGTCAAAGCTGTTTCTTAAGTAGAGATGTTTCAAGTGTTTTTTTAAATGAAAGTCAATTATACGAATTACAATCAGCGGAGAGGAATGTTTGTATTTATTTAAATTGCATATAAATATTACATGTAAAATACATTAAAATGCGAAAATACTCATACATGTAGAAAAATAGAAAGACAGAAAAGAAAAAGGCGATGCAGAAACATTTTTAAAACTGTGTTTGCAATTGGAACATAAAGTTATACACACAGTCGTTTCTGTGAATACATTCAGACTTACACGCCGTTACGCAGCAATCGAATGCAGGAAATGTCTTTGACGAGCGCGTGCATTTTACGAGATTTTGTCTGTACGACGTTTTATGACGTAAAACCGAATGATGCAAGCGAAGGTAAAACGATCTGAATTTTTGTGTAACTGTAGAAAGTTATAAAGTCCATTACGATATTCACCATGCATATTTTATGAGAGAAACTTTCTCTTTAGGGTCCAGTTTATTTTCCGATGATAATAAATAAAGATCACAGAGTATTTTGTGAGTAAATACAAAATGAATCCAATAAACAAAATTTTTTAAATTACTTTTAGCAATCTAATTTCTGCTTTTTCTCGTGCAGTAACGCTGAAGAAAACTTTTATATAAGAGAGACGCGAAACATTGCAGAAGAATAAAGAGCGATTTATACATATGTATGTATGGTGTCAATGCAAACATATACAAATATAAATTTGCATTGTTTTAGTTTGAGCATCCATTAAATAGAATCTGTACGATCAAACGTCCGGTAGTTGATCCGAGTAAGTGGAGCGCTTATTTGGATCGATGGTAAATGTATTCTGGATTTTTGCCAGAACGAGAGAGAAAACCAAGTACATATGAGTGTATCCACTGCGCTTCAATATTCTGTTTATCGATGTACAAACACACGCGGACATTATTAATCAAATATTTGGTAAAAATTTAACATAGAATATAACCGGTTATTTCACTCAATCCTCGATAGTTCCGCGGCTCTCTTTCCTCGATGTCGACCAGTCTTAAAAAATCTCCGTGTTTTCTCGTGGGAGCACTGTCCGCATTTTTTTTACTACTGAAATCATCTCGGGTCGTAAACGCGTGAATGTCGAGAATAAATAAGAAAACGAATGACCGCGCGCGCGCGTGTGCATATGTTGGTTGGCTGCTAAAAGTTAAGAAACTATAAACGCGTTCTTTTAAAGTAAAGCATGGAAATGGGTTCGTAAATAAAGTATACACGTACGAGAGAGACCGCTATCATGTTTCCTATATAACATAAGAATATCACTACTTTATTTGTTTTTCTTTCTTTTATGATACTAAAGAAACAGCGGAGTAAACCGAGTTTTTCAAAAATACTTTTGATTAAAACAAAATTTCGTGTGCATAATATAATATAATAATATAATTAAGCGAGAAAGAGAGAGAAGTTAAAAAATGTTTAAATTATCTTATTTTTACTCGGTTGCTAATTTGTGTGCTTTATAAACATTTGTTATTGCATATTTTTTTGTCTTTCTCTTATAAAAAACTTTTAACTTTTTAAAAAGCTTTTTTAACTTTGCGGAACGTATGATGAACGTTGTTGCGATATGGCGCACACGAGTATCATTAAATGTTTTCGTCGAGTCGATTGGGTTAAAGAAAGATACAAAATTCACGATTATAATTAACGATTTCCCGAGATCTGTCTTCAATATTTTTAGAGCTAGTAAGCACACAGATATTTTCGTTTCACTGTAAATTTACCGCATTTTATTGTCATGCTTCAGTGTTTTTGAAGTTCATTCCGGATATATGAAACATTTCGTATAACAATTTAGTTAGTACGCTTCAATATTTTCGACCAGATTTCTATTTTCAATAAATAACTTATTTAGTATTCTATCATGAGAGTGCTTATTGATCTACGACGCGATGTCGTATCATTCGATTATAGAAAAAAGCAAATATAAATTATTCCGTGCCCGTCGCGACATATGGCGCTACTTTTTTTTTAAACATATTTCAATCTTTCTCTATTGCATTCGCAGAATTGTATGAAGAATATATATTTCTTGTACTATTTGGTATTCAAAGGAAATTATTATTTTAATGAATATTACACTCTTTTTTTATAATTATACAAAATTGTGTCAATACACACATTTGTTTTTTCATTGTACATATATATCTTCATCAATTTGTATTACACATTCCACATCATATATAATCAAAATCAATAGAAATATTGACGGCTAAGTGTGATATATAATTTGTAAACTTTTATGAAGTAGACATTCGATAACAATACATTTACATTACTTTAAACATTATTATTTATTATTTAATGCATTTTACTATAATTCTTATGTACTACCTATCATACAATGTTTCAGTGCAAAAAATCTCATAGTAAAAAGAATAAAAACATGAAAAAGAACTTTCGATGACGGACAAACGCTTTTTCTGGAAATACAATTCGATCTGCGATACACGTGCGTTTATTGAATTTCATTTTTATGCGTCATGCTGGTCCATCGACTCGTCTCGCCCACGAAAAATTTTTGATGGTACCTTGTTGAAAGTGTAATTTTCCACGTACGTCATCGCGAGTCGGAAATCAATCTCGAAATTGTTCCGAGAAGAGCGACAAAATAAAATTGATTCTCTTCGACAACAATAGATGATAAAAAAAAAAAAGAAATAAGTACACGTTGCTTTCTATGGCAATTCGCAAGATACAAATTTCCGGTAGGAAAACAAACTTTTCAACGCACCGCAAACTTTTTCGATCAATACAGTGTAGTTCAAAGTTAACGATTTCATAAATAAACAATAAACTTTTGGTATACTTTAGGCCGAAACTCGATGATTATTGCGCTTCGTTTCACATTATTTGTGCAATTAATTTTTCTCGTTTATTTATTAGCAAAATTGTCATAATAATAATATATTTATAATAAATAATATATTTATAATAAATAATGTATTTATTAAGTTTAAATTTTACATACCTTTTTTCACAAACAAAACAATTATATTATCTAACAATAAGTTCTGTTGTCAATTTCATATTTGTAAAATACTTAAAAAGATATATATGCGAAGTGCGTAATGTATGTATTATCAACATAACACATAACATTACAAAAGTGGCGTGCACACAAGTGTCAACAAAATATGTTCGCTTCACTACGAGAGTATACTACCAAACATGGAAACTAGGAAAATTCAAAACACACACGTTCATATACACAGAAATAAAGGGAAAATGCAATGCGATACTCACGCTTGCTCACGTTCAAACAATGCCGCAACAAATTCATTTTTCGCTTCGCTTCTGCACTCAATAAAGTTTCACGATTGGTATCGGCAGACAAAAAATATCCTACCCATCCTTTATCCGACAAAAGTTTTCCAATTACAAGTGTTGCATAGAGAGGAAACCGAATATGAGGAAAGTGAAGATTCTGTAGCTGCAGAGAATCCTATGTTCTTGGTGTAATGGACAAATTTTAATTAACTTTCTTTCCGCTAAATTGGCTTACGGGACATTTTCTCAAATTTGTGATCTTGTATTAAAATCTATAAAGTAGAATATGTAAATACACGCGCGCATATAGAATTTTAAAAATTATGTTTAAAAATAGTTTTGGTACACATTTTTTATCGATTTAGCAAATTTTACGTGCGAACGTCGAGATTTTAGAAGTCAACAATCTGTGAAAATCCGCTGATAATTCACGGATTAAAAGAGTATCGACTTGAAAAATGAATCTCTCACTTTGAGAAAGTATTCTTGCTGAAAGAGATGCAGTCTTCTTAGTCATCTCCTTCAAGGATGATGTGAAAGCTTCTATGAAAGCTTTGAAGTACTTAATGCGCTTTATAGTGGAATCATAAATGGCAAAGTCTTGCTAAAAGCCGACGTTACGATCGATTAAAATTGGATGTGTAGATCAGAATAACGCGACATATAAAATCTTTATTTATTCTGCAATCATATATAAGGAAGAAACAAAACTGATAAAAAAAAGTGCACAAGTATTAAAAACAAAGTATTTTCTCTTTACTACGATCATTTATTTTATAATCTTTAACGGCATGAAGATCAAATCCTCATGACAAGTTGTATCAATTGTTACATGTATATGTAATATTTCATTTCATGTATCATTTATGTGCGCTGCCACGTCCGTACTATTAAAAGACAAGAAAAATTTGACGAACAATGTCATGTGGTCTAATGGATTAATTACACCTCTTCACTGCAGCCGTTTGCTACGTTACAACGAACGTAAAACCAGACCTATTAATCATTGTCACAAACGTTCGTACCCGACAGATTCGATTTACACGTTGTCTCTGTTTCAGACGCTATCTGAGGAAACTTGGAAACGCAAAAAGCAGAGTATTTCTGTATCATGAAGCTGAAAGAGATAAATGCGATAATATATTGCATGATGTTAATTAAAGAATATAAATAGAAGTGTTTTATTCAATTTTTCATAAAAAAGTTTTAATTGGAAAATATGAAATTCATGACATAT
>QVNV01015275.1:0-34253 GCA_014825455.1 Pseudomyrmex pallidus | reverse complement strand
TACGTTATAAATAGATCATAAACTATGTATACCGCAAATTTAAAGAAAATCCTAAGAAAATCAATAATTCGGAGAACGTCCTTAATTAATGTTTTTATATATTTACTGCTGAGAACAATTGCTTGTCTGAGAGACAGAGTTATTCGTACGGAATTTAATCGTGACGCGGCGTGAATCGCACGTACTATATATATTTTTCTGAATCCGTATGATCAAAAAATTGCGTATTGTGCGTATTTTATAGACACAGTTTAAATATCTAATGTTTCACGGCATTTATCTTTTATTCGGCCAGTTTCAACTGGCGCTTATATTCATCTAAAAATGTGAAAATAAAAAAACAATATCGTCAATAATAAAAAAAGAGAGTGTTTGACGCGCGCGAGTTCGGAACAAGCAGTTTGAACTTTGTCACTATCTCTCGTGCTTGAACGGCGCATTTTTCGGAAGCTGAAGCTCGCGAATATCTCTCGTGCATCAGCGCAATACACACGCGATATACAGACGCGACGCACGCCGATGTCGAGCTTAATGGCAGCACCTGCATCTTTTATAAGAGCAGCGTTATCTGCATCCCCGAACGTACATTGCCGATGCACCGAGGTCTATGTACCTCAACGATGGCCACGTCTCCGCTGGCACACGTGCGCCGAACAGGCACACTGGCCGTCGATTTATCGTCAGTACGATATAGCCCTCGAAGCGACATCAGATCACAAGCGCAATCGCTCGGGGTACAGTCAACTCTCCCATTTATTATCCAACACTCCGATACGCCAACGATGAGTATCGGTATAAATTTAACTAATAATCAGTATTAAACGAGACACGTGAAAGATATCGATCGACGTTGCACTTAATCATTCCATTTGCGGTTATTAATGCGTCAAGTGTAAATTATCTACGAATATTCGAATGATATAATTTTATGTAGGCAAATGTACATTGTATATGTGCGTGTATATATATATATATATGTAAATATATATATTTACATACATATACACATATTTATCTTCCCGGACGTGTGTATGCGTGTATTGTCAATGATAGAATTTTCATGTGTTCTACATCAGACAGTATTCTACCAACGATTATTTCCGTTTGTTTCAGGCTTCCGCCACCGCAACAGCAAGTGACAGTGGGTTCTCTGGGCGGCGGTTTAAGTGGTGCCGGGAATGGCGGTACCGCCACGGTAGGCGCGCAGAGCCAGGCCATGGTGATGCCGGGTTTTCCGCTTCGCGCCGCAGCGGTGCCGCACTACTCCCCGTATTCGCCGTCGCGCTTTCATATCGATAAACGTTGCCAGCACAGATGCTCCTGGAAATGTTTCTCGATCGCGATGATTCTCCTGGCTGTGGCGCTAACGGCTATGTTGGCGTACTTCGCTGGTAAGTTTGTCATAATAATTATATTACTTGAAAATCGTTCGATATATAATATATAAAGTTGACAACTCAGAGAAAGAGAGATAGAGTTTTGATAACTGTAACAATTAATCTTGAATAAGCATCAAACCGTCTGCAAATTGTTCCGAGTTATAATTAAATTTATTCTTGTGATATATATACGACAGCAAGGGGCTGTTTAATGTCATCATTTTGTAAATAGTATTTAGCCGCGCTGTAAATGTAAATGAGCTGTTTTTATTAATCCCAAAGCGTACGTCCGACTGGTGTAACACACCATCAGATAGTTCACGCAATTCTATTGCTGGCTGACCCGAAATTCACGGTACAATAATTCATTATTAACTTGCAAATCTCGTTACGACTAACCCCAACCCACCTAATGCTAAAATCCATCGGAACGCCGACATTACTGCGCCACGCTAATCCCTATACGCAGAAGGGTATTATACATATGACTGACACCATAACATTCCGTATGAAGGCATGACGAATTTCACATAATCATGTAAATTATAATTAAATGAAACTCACGAATATATCGGTATGCGATAATTTATATTTCCGTCCTATTTTTTTAAAGAAAGAGAGATAGAGCGAAACAAACGCGAATTGCTCACAAAACAATATTATCGAATATTTGAATTTTATACATTTATTACGATCGTATCTACTTTCTTCTTCTTCTCGGTCTGTCTCTTCCTCTCCCTCCGCCCTCCCATGTGTGTTTTGGTATTTCGCGAGCAATTCAAGAGTCCGAACGATCAAAGTCCGCTTCATGACTTTATCATCCGAAGTCGCAGGAACTGAAGAGATTTACTGCGAGAAAAGAGAAACACGCATAGAGAGTCGGGCCGCATTGTGTGTCTCGCGAAATCTATATACAACATATCCTCCACCTACTACTTTCTTCTTCAGGAAAAAAGGAACTGTTTTCTCCCGACGTCCATATTCTTCTTTCTCCGCTCGTTCCGCGTGTCGTGAGGGAGGAGGCGGAAGGAGATTGCAAAGTCGGCTCTCGGCCTCGAGAGGAGACCGCTCACCAGCTGTTATTTCTGCATTCCAGTAAATCGAGTCTGGAATCCAATCTGCCTGTTTGCTACTGCATTCACTATCCTGGATCTCGCACGTTATTCCCTTCCACCCTTCGCATCCGTATATACCTCTTACGGTCGTTGCAGGTCAGATCGTCGCGCACGCACACGTGATAATGACAAAATTCTGCTCGAATCCCTTCTCCCCCTTTCTCTCGTTTTGGGACGCACACGAGACGAATTGCTTCCCGATAATTTGACACACGCGTGTTCTGCGGCTCTCGCATAACCAAAATCGTCTCGTAATAAATCATTTCTCTCTTCTGGATTTATTTACGAAACGATAAAAGCGCGACAATTGACGCTCTCGAGGTATAATTGAGGCGATTTATTAAAAACTACTACAGTTCGATTGATCCCTTTGTTTCACCTGACGAAGAAATGTCATAAATTATGCCATTCAGTAGTTTAACTCGTCAATAATAGCGACATTGTAAGCACAACTCGATAATGCTGTCGTGTCTAGACTCACGCTTCGGCGGATCGGAACGAAAGGGTAGACGGATCGATTGTAAACATTTCATTATAACGTGTACGAGCGGAAGTGATGTGTGTATGTGTCTGTGTGTGTGTGTGGAACGGATCGACGGGGATGGATAATCCTACGATAATCCGAGAATCATTCTCGGGAATGAATCGCTCTATACATCGATCCGGAAGTATATAATTGAAAAAGTTGTTCTTTTGCGCGCTCACCGCCCGCAAACGTGCCCGCCTGTCCTATGCGTCTTCCCATTTCTCTTTGCACAAGCAAAGCGGACGGACATGACGGATTTTCCTCCCGATTTTCGTGTTACGAAGACCACGTTTGAATTTTCTGCGCCAGTTTAACGCCCCAAAATTTGACAGTCTTAATAACTTGAAATAATATCGCGCGAACGAGAGGAGAAAGGAACGGGGGGGGGGAAGGGGAGGCAAAACCACTAAATATATCGACGCTGGAGAGTACACACATCGGCGAATCGCGATTTGTCAACTCATCCGCGCGGTAATAACACGTGAATTCAATTATGTGTTATCGGTGTTTTGTTGCGTTGATAAGCCAAGAGGTCGTTAGAAGGGGATTGCGGGATTCCCGCCTCTTTTTAAAAACTCTCGTTAAACCGCGTAATTAATTCGTGGTGCTCGCGGCGCGCACGAGACAGATAATTAATTAAACCGCAATATCCTGCCACGGATAAGGGTTTTATTGCCGAATTTATCATGATGTTTAAATTCAACGAACTTGCACACTTATCGCGCAGACACAACATTAATATAAATTGCGCGAGACGACTCTTGGGACGTGTCATTAGTCATTCGGCATATAACGAGTGCGAAATTTATATACATCGGCGCTATTTTGCTCGTATAAAAAAAATATATATATTATATATATAAATAAACCGCGGAGAGATACTGAAACGTTATTCTGTTTGTTGCTTCAAAAACTTTTGGATCTGTGATAAGGCAGTTATCCAAAGATATATAACGCTATAACGTACAAGTGCAGTTGAAACCGTAAGATGGTAAGACCTCGAATTTTATTACGCGGATACGTTGCATTAAAAGTTACTCAAGCAAAAAGATTGGGAAATCTCGGTTGTCATGGGAAATCTAGCCATCGTAATTCGAAAGCGATTGTTCGAATTTATGAACCCCATTAGGCTGCGCTTACGGACATTCGAGCTAAAGCCGTTCTTGATTCCTGACGTCATAAAAGCGTCGCATGGCGATACTATTTTGTGCAGAGAATACCGCGGTCGTACATTATAAACATAACATTTATCTCTACGCGAAATTGTAATGTAAGGCCTCCATGGAGATTTCTTTCTCTTTTTTCTCTATCTCGTCTTTTAAAGCCGTTAAATAATAGTCGACTGGCGTTGCCATTGATCGAAAGAATCTCTGAGAAAATAGACACGTCACGTGTAACACGTTGAATAAAAAAAACGTATAAGTAAGTTTAATTATTCGTGTAAATAATTTAACTATTTCTTAATATTATATTACAGTAATACACAATAAATAAAAAAAATAATATAAATACCAGCATGTGTGGTTGATGTTAAATTCTCGACTAATAATGCGACAACACATGATAATAGTATGATATATATAATATAAATTAATGATAAATGTTTATTTATATTTTTTTATTATATACTAAATGTTACGTAAAAAAATATAAAAAGACTATAGATCACACAAAGATAAGATTTTTATCTTAACAATGTCCTGTTTACCTTTCAGCAGTGAGTTCTATGCGCCAGGTAGACAGTACTAACTGCATTCTGGTTCAAGATATCAAGACTGTCACTCATGAAAACGCACACATTCACGACTCGATATCCACGCAGATACCCACAGAAGGTAAATATCGAGCGGTATTAATTTGCATCTACTCTGCATGATGTAAATACTCTCGCGTACAGCGTCACACGGTAATTGCTTTTGGGAAGCGCGACTGGATGAACATTTCATCGATATAATGCCTTTAGTAAGGACTATATCGTCGCGCATCCAAATGTCATTTGCCGTAAAGATGTTACACGATCCTGATCCGCATCAATTCGGAAGGATAATTGAACAATTGAGTTACTTGTGCGCTTGTTATGAAGAGACGCAGAAAGCTTGACGGATTTGGAACGGAGTGCGCGACAATGATAAAAAAAAAAAAATAAGAAAAACTGCCGAGTAATAATGACAATAAAAAAGAAATATATAATCTTCTGACTTGATTCTACATGTGTATATTTTTATAAAGTTATATAATTGATATTTGTTTTTAAAATAATCACACGTATGTCTGCAATGTAAAGAAGAGTAAATTTCTTTCAAGATTTTGCTTACAAGATAATTTAGCATGCGATGTAAAAATGTTCTTGGGATTTTTTTGCGACATAATTTACATCTCAAAATTATTTGACGATTTTTACATTTGCTCAGAATCACTGCCAACGAGTACAGCGGAACATTCGAGCGCCGCCGATAGCGCCGGTGATCAGCAAAGCGATCCGCAGATTCAGCAATCGGCGCAACAATGGCCGGCCGTTCTCGAGTTGCAGGCCTACAACGTCGCGCATTCCGCTGTCATTCAACCGTACCACTTTTGGAACACCGAGTTTCGTAACAAGCAACCGGCATTCATTAGGCTGAACCTGACCCTGCCGTGGGGCGCAAACTTCGCCGTATACGGCAGGCGGAACGTCGCGCCCAGCGTCACGCAGTACGACTTCGTGGAGTTCGTTAAGGGCGGCAGGGTGGTTCACAGACTAAAGAGAGACGTCACGGCGGAGGCTGTGAGTTTTATGAAGTCCAGCAATCTACAGGACGTTTATACGGGAAGTATGGCGCAGCCGGCCACCTATCAACACGTCCTCGTCAAGAGAGACATCGTTGAACCGCTGATGGTCAACGTCAGTCTGTTGCAATATTTCGACACCGGTGACTGGTTTTTGTCCGTTTATAACGACGAGCTGCAGCCTTACAAGGTTACCTTGGTCGTGACGGAGGCTGAGGGAGTTTCCACCACGTGTCCAAACGATTGCTCCGGTCGTGGATCGTGCTACATTGGCAAATGCGACTGCATAGACGGATATCAGGTGCGCTCTCTCTCGGTTCCTCATCAATCTTCGTAAACATATTGTCTAATATATCAAGTGGAACCTGTAGAATGCGATATCTCGTCGTGATTTCAGGGTGCTGATTGCAGCAAAAGCGTGTGCCCGGTTCTGTGTTCCTCTCACGGACAATACGGCGGCGGTATGTGTCACTGCGAGGAGGGCTGGAAAGGCGCCGAGTGTGACATACCGTTAGGTGATTGCCAAGTTCCTGATTGCAATCAGCACGGTCAGTGCGTGAGAGGATCGTGCGTCTGTAATCCAGGCTGGAAAGGCGTTTTCTGCGACGAACGTAAGTCAACGACGCTTGTAGCAAAGAAAAATCGATCGATCCGAGAAAACACGACGACGAACAAAAGACACTTTAACATGTTGACTATAATTAGTACATGAAATTCTAACTCAAATTGATTTTTTTTTTTTTGGAGGGGAAAAAAATAAAATTTTATTATGAGTTTTTGAAGGAAAACAAAATGTAATTCAGTTAGCACATTAAAATAACATGTTGATAGAAAAACAGCGTCGGGAACAAAGTTATCTAATTGTAAAGTCAACATGTTAAAAACCATGTTTTGGATTGTGTAATAAAAAACTTCAACAACACCTCTGTGTTTGTTCTGAATTTGGAGGAATAATAACGATAACAGATTTTATCTCTCATCGAGAAATTGTTTGAAAAATATCGGGAATGCGATTCGCGCGCGCGCGTCATGGCGCGCGTCTTTCAGCTTTAAAAACAACTTAGCGGAAGTTGCCGGCGGGAACGTTTACCTCGAACATCTATTTCTACCCCGGAGCGTTATTTCCTCATGTTTGTCACGGCACCATTAATTTTCCCATAATTCAAGCGTCCCCGGCTTTCTATCCGAGGAGATTCAAGATATTAGTAATGCAGAGCCCCCGTCGGTTGGAGAGAACACAAACCGGGCTATGTACAATCTATAATTAATGCACGCGGAGTTCTCCAAATTTACATATGGGTCAAGCCGTGCCAATTCGGCGCGACAATTAGTTTCATATTGTTTCGCGGGAATTTGAATAATACACAACGCACCCAAACGTGTGTGCACTGTGTGCGCGCCGCCGCTGCATTCGATAACGTTATAATTTCACACTCGGGAAACTTCCGGGGGCCCGAATGACGTACGATATAAATGACGAGATTATTCGCCGGGAACGAGACGCTTCGTCTCTGACATTCTCACGGTCCTCGTTAGAGATACGCTCGCCCGCTCGCTTTTTCCTAAACGCAGACGAAAACGATATTAGTTCCACGTCACTGGAATATGTCAGCTCCAATCGTAGGAACGATAAATTTGAGGAACGGAATAAATTTGCATCAGTCGCGACACGATGGCAAATGAGAACTAACTGGCTAAATCCGTAAAGAATCATTCGAAATCGCCGCGAATCGAGAGATACTGAGATTTCATCGTTCACTTTATAAGATTTATGATGTGTGTAAGTTTTAAAATAAAATATATTTTTTTATTTTTACTTATCGCGGACAATTTTGTATATCGGCACGTATATCGCGTACAAATTGATATTATAGTGTGTTGTATCTTAATATATCGCCACTTTCTCTTCTCGTGACAACGCAAACGAGTGTGTGTATCTTCCGCGTTTGCTTCTAATGAAAACGAACAAATCTATGATCTCATTTGATGAACGTCGTGCATACATAATGCAAGAAGAATCCACCAGAGGAATTTCCCTCATCTCTCGCATATATATACATATAACACGGAGCATGAGCGCGCCGTCGCGCGCCGAGGACGCTCCGGAATTAAGTTTCATAATTTCCCCGGGGCAGGAGTGAGATCCGCGGGAGTAATGCAATTGTTCCGATGCTATAATTTAAAAAGTTGGTCCATTCGTCCACGCCATGGACGCAATCAGCAGCGGGCAGGCGTGACAGGCGGATGAATGAAGAGCTTGATAACTGAAGGGATGCCCTCGGTAAAATCGCGCGATTGTCTCGAATCGACCAATTCGCTTTTTTTTTTTCAACTTTCAGCCGACTGTCCCGATCCGAACTGTAGCGGTCACGGCGCCTGTGTCTCTGGCAAATGCTACTGCAAGGCCGGCTGGCAAGGCGAGAGATGTAATCAGGTCGACCAGCAGGTGTACCAGTGTCTGCCAGGCTGTTCCGATCACGGCACGTACGACCTCGAATCCGCGGCCTGTGTTTGCGAGGAGCACTGGACCGGGGTCGATTGCTCGCAACCGAGCTGCGGCCTGGACTGCGGCCTTCATGGATCCTGCGAGCAGGGTCGCTGCAAGTCAGTATATATATATATCATCTCTTATATATCGGCGCCTTTTATGGATCCTTCGTGGATAGTGTGACCGAGGGTTACGGAATTGGGTTAGCCACCAAGACGCTCTTCCGGTAGCGGGATTGAGATCAAGAGAAAGTGACATCCATTTCCACACTCGATTGTTTTTCTCAGGGATTGAAGGGATTCCTCGTAATTTTTCTTCCTTTTTTTCCTCTCTTTTTTTTCTCCCTCGCGTGATATTTCTTCAGGCGAGATCATTATTTTACATTAGTTTACAAGAAAGATTTGCAAAATCGTTCAAACATGGCGGTTATTTACGCACAGTATTTTATAGAACATAATGTGCAAGCTCTTTGCAATTTTTTTAAGCAAATAAATAACGTTGAACAGAAAAATAATCATAAAGTTTTAAATAACTAATGCATGAAGGAAGCAAATAGTAATTTACTAAAGTGGAGAGAGAGAGAGAGAGAGAGAGAGAGAGAGAGAGAGAGAGAGAAAGAGAGAGAGAGAGAGAAACGTTTTGTCGGGACGGTGAAATATTGTGGGATACGGGCGAAGAATGGCCTAAAAATGAGTAAATTGCTCGCAGGATCACGGGCACAAAAGTTGAAGCTAAAAAGGTGAAAAATTGCGAGAAAAAGGCGCCTCTGTCTTATGAGGCGCCAACTTATCACAACTCGAAGGACCGTCCTCTCGTCCCTTTCCTACTTTCCTTTGTCAGAATCAAGGACGCGGGAGAGGATCTCCTTTCTCATATTCTAAAGCTGACGCTCATCCGCCCCCTCCCGTGACATCTCCGAGAGTTGGCGTAAAAGAGGCTCTAAGTGCAAAAAGTTTCGCACGGCGACGGAACAACTTCGAAACTCGGTTCAAACTCGCATTTTTTATTGCGGCCAGTATAAACGGCGAGAAATGATATTACATTCGGCGATATTCGCATTTAACAAATCTTGTTAAAAACGTATTTGTGTAATTTTTTTTTTCTTTTAGAAGAGAGATCCGGTCCGTCATTAATATAACGAAATCAAATCGTTGTCACAGCGTTTTCTTTATTTTGATTGTATCATAAAAACGAGCACACACAAATGTGTAAAAACGTAATGTGAAAGATGAGATAATTTATTTGCAGATGTCACGACGATTGGACCGGAACGAAATGCGATCAAAAACCGTGCGATCCGCGTTGCGCCGAGCACGGACAGTGCAAGAACGGAACCTGCGTGTGCAGTCAAGGATGGAACGGAAGACATTGCACATTACGTACGTTAAGTAAAAGTGCTTTACTTCGCTCTTTATATACACGCTATATATGTTATATATAAATTCAATTTTTTTGCTCTCTGATTAAACTCACAATGTTATATTATTCAAAAATAATTGAGTTTATCGATTACAGTTATTAGATCTAGTGTGTTTTCTTTTTTAAATAGCCGGATGCGAAAATGGATGCAGTCGCCACGGTCTCTGCACATTACAGGACGGCGAATACAGCTGCGAATGCTCGACCGGATGGGCTGGTAGAGATTGCAGCATACGACTCGAATTAGAATGTAATGATTACGTTGACAATGACGAAGGTGAGCTTTTAATTTTAAAAAACACCGAGATCTATTAAATTTCGAAGGAAATAATAAAAAAATGAATTTCGAGGGAACAATAAATATAGTATATAGTAATATTGCGATTTAACACACACACACACACACGGACATAAGAAAAAAGCAGTGGCAACAAACTAGACAGAAAATTACAGTATCAACATGAGCAAAACAAATCACATAACTTTAAGTTTTTCTTCTATATTTCATTCTCTTAAATCAAGCTCTCAACATATAAAAATTCGGAAAACAGAACTTGTCGGAAAAAAAATTAGAATTCATTTAAACAGCAAAAGCGTGCTCGAATGGAATATCTAACAGATTGCTTTTCTCAGATGGCATGTTGGACTGTTCTGATAGCGAGTGCTGCTCGCACGAAGCTTGTTCAGAGCACATCATGTGCCTCGCTAGTAATAATCCTGTGGACGTTCTTCTCCGAAAACAACCGCCCAGCGTTACAGCGTCCTTCTATCAGCGAGTCAAGTTCCTCGTTGAGGAGAACAGCGTACAGAGTTACGCTCACATGGATGAGTACACGGAAAGGTAAGATCGATCATTTCCACTCAGACGGATTAAAATTCGAAATTAGAATTTGCCTAGTTCCTTACTTTCATATAATATAAGTGAGACTGACGTTCGAACGACCGGGAACTGGCCGTTTTTTTTTTTTTTTTTTTTTTTTCGTTTTTTTGAAATTTTTCAGACTATATATTTTCTGCAAAGGTTTTGAAAATATTTGATTTCAATCATATTAATTTTTTAAATTATATTGTTCGAGGAACATGTGTTTTAAACGGCGATGACTCGGTCGATCGCAAACGTTGTACACACATATATAACATTTAATGAAAATAAAATAGCATAGCTGCGTGTCATAGTTTAACCTTTTTACGACTTTCATGCGCATTAATTTTCTCATTTTTCTCGTTAGTCAGAATCACGCGTATCATCGTGTTTGTTTGAACACTTTCATTCTTTTTGCGACAAAAAAAACGATAGACCGCGAATTTGTCTACAAAATGTGCAGTGAATTTCCTAAAAAGCATTATTTTAATGTCTAAAGTATAATTTACAGGCCTGACGGATTTTTAATATACGAAAATATACATGTCGCGTTACGCTGCACAGTGGTTATTGAGAGTTATGAACATTATGTAACTCGCGCGTTTAATTCTGTGGTTCAAAAGTTTACGATGGGGCATATATTAGTTTCTTTGTAATTATTTAATTTCTTCTTTTGTATGATCTTTGAATATGTATGCAGAATGAGCAATAATTTCACGCAGAGGAGGACGTTACTCGTTACGTTAATTAAAATATATGTTTTCAGTTTTCATTAAAATTATATCGTAGTCGCTTCTAAAATAAATTTCACATATTTTTATCAAATATACATACGTTTATTTATGTATATGTAATAAACACATGAATAAACAAACTAATATTAAATTCGTCATTGTATCTGTTGAAACAAAAACTAATAATTGGCTAAAACAAAATTAAAAAATAATGAATTTGGAAATTATTATAACGCTTTATTTGATATCGTTATTTTCTATAACCATACAAAAGAAGCGCAGTAGATATTGCAAAAATTATTTTGTTCATTAAACATATTACGTGTCGAAATATTCGGTTCACGCATCACATGTTTGCAAATTTCGTTTTTTTGTTTTTTTGTTTTTGTTACTGCGAAGATAGTGTAATTAATTATTTATTAATGTTTCTTCCCCCATCGTGAGCAACCATTGAACGCTTCAAAAGTTCGATTGAATCGTCATAAATCCACATCCGTAACAGGTGAAATAACAAGAGAGCCCCCGGTGGGTGACAACCTTACAACCCCCCAACTATCCTTTTCCTAATGTTTCACCCTTTTCCCTCCTCCGAATGCCAATTATCGATAATTACTTCAAACTTATTGTTAAAACGATTATCTACTATCTAAAATCATCTCTTATATAGTATTTGTATGTATATATATATATATATATGTTATAAAAATATATTCCAATTGTAATTTTTAAAATGTAATTAACGATTATCTCTTTCTGATCAAAACAAATGTGTGTTATACATTTATCTTAATCTTTACGCATGATAGTCTGTGCAAGAAGATATAATATTATTTAGCAATTTTTCTTAGTAATTTCAATATATCTTTATTAATTAGATAGTATTTACATAAAGTAATATACATAGTAAATAGTATACACAGTTTCTCTTCACTAAATCGTCTTTATCCAATGCAATAGTTAACAACATTTTATATTACCCGTTCAAAAAACATGTGTAAAAAAATAAATCCAATATAATTTAATTAAAAATTTAATAAAAATATATATCATATATAATTTAATTAAATAATAAATTTAAATATAAAAGTTTATTTTTTTCTGACGCACATACACATTACGCGTATGCGCGTAGATATATATATACATACGTATACATTTTTATTTTTTTGATTGGCATTGAAGAAGAGATTATCGATATGTATGCGGCTCTCAACTGAAAGAGACCGCGTAGGCACTTCGGAGGAATCGTGTATTTTGTCTAGTGTTTCTCCTCTGTGTGTATAACCCTTTACCATCACCAGATTTACCAATCACCCTACAGCCGAAGACCGAAAAATAAAGGCTCTGTTCTGCCTAACGGACTGAAACGACGAAAGTCTGCATAACGAAAATATGCTTAGAGAGACTTTGCTTTTGTATTATCTTATTGGTTCATTTCAAACACGCGTTAAATGTATATTTTTAGGCACTGTTCGTTATCGTTATAAAGTATAACAGTTATAATCAGCCTGCGCGCAATATTTATCTAACATAAGAAAAAGGACAGAGATATATATATATTTTTTATTTTCAAAATTGTGCTTTCCAAACACCAATAATAATCTGGCCATTCATTAAGCGATTGCGAGAAAAAAAAACGTTCATAGATAAAGCATACGAATGGTTGAGTCAGACAGGCAAAGATCAAAAGTCTCTTAACCAGGGAGAATTTGCAATTATCTGTGAAAGTCTCCGTGCTAGAGAAGGTTATCGATGTCAAAGAGTACAGCCGCCGGTGACTCGCCCACTCGTAAAAGTATTTCTAGATATGGTAGACACAAGTTTGAAATTTCTCGTACCGTTTTCTTCTTTTTTGCCCGGCAAAACTTTGTGTACGGCGCGTATAATAAGGTCCATGTAGTTGTCGTTGAAGAGAGAGTTCTAGAAATCAAACATCTAGAATACTGTTTCTTGTCCACTGTCCGTTTCGTCTCTCGTAATACTGGAATATCGAATACTGGGTCCGAGTAAGTAGAGCGGCCATTTCTCGCATAAACACACACACATACACACACACTTTTTTCTTTTCAAAAAGACCTCCTCATTCAAAACTCAGAATAATGCGCACAATAGTTAATTCTCTTGTATCCAGTACAGTTGGAAATTTTATTTCAACTACCGTCTAACAGTAAGATGGTTTCAGATGTGTACTTGATGTAAATTTTATTTTATTGTAATTTTGATTACCCTTCAAATTACGTTTTACGTTAAATTATTTCAATAATTTTATCTATTCGCTATTTGCGTGTCATAGCTTTTAGAGCGCATTTTTCTTAAAATGAGAAAGATGCTCGCGTGGATATATACAAGCATTGAATCTATTACAGTATATATTCACAGAATAGCATTGAGGTTGCTCGGACAGAAGTAATCAATATTCAAGAATTGTCCCTCAGTGTAGGGCCTAGATCGACGGAATCTCTTTCTTCGTTGTCAGTTACCGAAAGAGCTCGGAAGGAGTTACTCCTTCCGAGCTCGGCCAGCCAACTGATAAAGAGTTTCCCTCGGTCAGGAAGTAGGGATGACGCCATGACGCGCCCCGTGTCAAAAACGCGGCGTATCATGGATCACCAACACACCACCGCGTTATTAACATACGGCCAGTTTTCCGGGCCCTATGTATCATTTATATATATATATTACATATGTGTGTGCGTTGCGTAGTTTCCAACTTGTGTCTGTCACACTGTATTACCACTCTATGTTGAATGAGTCGGAGAGTGATTGCGTTTATGTTGCGTGACTGGAAGGATCGCGTGTATGATGGGTACGCTTGATTAGTGTGTGTGTCTACGTCTATTGTTTCTGTAATGGCGTGCGGAACATTGCGAGGAGCACTTTCTCACGAGGTATCCGTGTCGGTCTCCATTCAGAAATGGTACCGGAACGGAACCGGAAAAGAGAGATGGAAAAGCCGGTCCGCGGTCCCCGTGTAATCGGCGCGTCTATAAGTCCACGCGGAAAAATTCGCACGCGACACATTCGCAAGATCAAAGAAAAGATTACACAATTCGAATTGAGACGCAATTACACTCGCGAGACGATTGCTCGCGCAATGCTGCGCACGCGCATTCGTTTTTTGCCCGCAAACGCGGGTTCTGTGACCGTGGTAACGCCCTTTCTTCTCGTTGGTTTTTCCCACACGTAGTACGTTCTGGAGTTCCTTTACACCGCGGTAAGTTGCAGCTCAAAAAAAAAAAAAAAAAAAAAAAAAAAAAAAGAAACAAAAAGAATAAAGTATCATCTATTGCTCGTTTCGCTCGTACATTCATCTTACATGTCTTTCGTATGACCCATTAATGTGTAATACATATGTATCTTGTATATCAAAATCCTTTTTTTAGCCTGCCTATTGTCATTTATTTTCCTACGTTTCGTTCTCTTTCTCTCTCTCTCTTTTTCTTTTTCTCTTTCTTTCTCTCTCTTTCTCTCTCTCTCTCTCTCTCTCTCTCTCTATCTCTCTTTCTGTCTCTCTTTCTCTTTCTCGCTGTCTCTCTTTCTGTATCTTTCCTATTTTTATGCCGCTCATAACAGCCTGTTATCATTTCTCATTATACGACTATTTGCGTTTCGCCAGTGTTTGATCACACTTCGCTTATTTGTCTCTTGTTTCTCTCATCCGACTACGTTCACTTTGTCCGCTCTCTTTCTTTCTCAGCCTCTATATCTCTACCTGTCTTTACCTATCTGTCTTTATTCACTTTCGCGTCTCATGGCTACACTCGCGTTGATACGTACAGGAGAGATGAGTCGTTTCGACGATTTTTTGCAGCGAGGTTTATCCCCGGTTGTGGTAACGCCGCGCGTGTCTCTCTCATCGAGTGTGTTTCGGTCCATATTTTTATAAAAATAGTCGAATGTATATGTTCTCTCTTTCGCAAACAAAACCGCCATAGACTTTCGAAAAAAACACACGAACGAGAAACAATCTGCTTGGCATCAATATCGAATTTACAACAAATATTCGGTAACCTACTTTTTTCAAAATTCTCTCTGTGAGAGGAGCACTCTCTCTCTCGCGTATATATGTGTATAGTTATTTACATTGCGTAAAAAAGATAAAAATTGAAGTTAATTTTACAAGAGACGTAAGTTGTAAAATCTAATTACGATTTAATCCTGAAAATTCTGCGAATTGTTTTTGCAATGAAGCGCGCAAAAAATCTCGTTGTTTCTATTTTAATATTTTGTCTTTTACTTATAAACATGTACGTATCATCCGAGCAGTTGGTCTATGGGCAAAAAACTCTTCACGTATACAAGTAAAGTCATTCATACGAATCGTCTCTGTGTTATCTGTGATATGTCGTCAGATTGTTGTCTCCCCTTTTCTGTTATGTCTTGTCTTCTTGTCCCTTAGATGCGTTAGCCACATGACTGATATACATAATAGTATGTTACGAGTCGTACGTACTTATACAAACCTTGGTCTTGTGTTGTTTGTGTTTGCCAAAGCTTGCACTTTATGTACCTTGTCGAACTTGTCTATAGTGAACGTCCTAGCATTTTTACACGAACGCTGACCTTATTGCGCGCCTTTTGCGTGAACGACTTTGTGTTTTGTTCCTTTTTTATATTCATTCCTTTTTCTGTCATATTTATACGATACGAACACGAGATATTATAATAAATAACTCAACAGGTGTATACATATCATGTACTTTCTGTTCTATCGACGGATCGGCAAGTATTTGCTAATCGGCACCGTACAGTTGGAGATGAAGGACTCCAAAAGACCATCCCTCCTTGTCCCTTGTCTGCGTCTATTATCACCTGTCTAAAATGTGCCAATGACCCGATCACCCAAGCATCACCCTGTGTCTGTCTTTACATCCGAAATATCCGAAAGGAAATTGAAACCCACCGAAAAGATCGGAATTTATCCCCGTTCTAAGCCCCTCTCTGCTCCGTGATTCCTGTTCTATTTATTAACGATGCTTCTTTCTCTGACGCGGAAATACATGCTGACGATACGAAGAAGCATGTTTTTGTAATATGTTTTGACTTGAAAATTCGCGAGATCTCTCTTATCTTAATCTTTTTCCCGGGAAAATAACGTCTTCTCGTCTTCGCGCGAGAACGACGGAAAAAGTGGAGTAAAGATACGAAAAAGAAAAAAAAAAGAAAAAAAGAAATTCGAAAAGAACAAAAAAAGAGAGAGTAATATCGTCGACGATTATTCACTTTGTAAAATCCGCTGGTAAAAGAAAAGAAAGAGTAACGCTAGATTACAACGACGTTAGGTGCGTGTGTTCTCTTCTTTCGTTTTACCGTTACATATATAGGGTTCACTACGATTGCCTTTATAGGAATCTCGGTCTGCATTTCGAGGATCATCCGTTTTTATTTTTCTGTTTTACTACTTACTATGGGTTTGGACGTACAGTAGTGACGACTGTGCCTGCCACCTTGCTGTGCTCGCACTTGGAGGATCAGCGCCCGCCCCAATTTGATCCTCGAGTCACCGAAAAAAAAAAAAAAAACTATGGCACGATCAGCGATCGAAACTGGTATATTTACGCTGTGACTGTACTACATTTCGACTTTTCGCACATACACGAAAGAATTGTATCTGCATTAATTGTGAAAAGGCGATCAGTAAAAAAAATTGTTCTCGTATTTCAGATACGCGCAAGTACGACAGACGATGAGCTTTCTCTATTGAGAGAGAGAGAAACAATGATATATTACATATCTTTCTAATAACACACTGAGAATTACAAATTATAAATTATTTTTTTAAATATGTACCCCAGTTTTTCCCCGTGAAAATAACGATCATCGGAAGAAATGTATCTTATTGAAATGTATTTGCTCATTGGCTTATGAATTATTATCACTATTTAAAAAAATCTTTATTTATGTAATAATTTATATATATTTTTTTTCTATAAAAATGAAAATTTATCAAAGAAGTGTATCTCATTGAAACATCTTTGATTACTATTAACTTATATCACCACAAATCTAGTTCGGCTGTTTTTAAATAAAGTTATGCTTTAATTGAAGTTTCGTATAAGTTTACGAAAGGATTTAATATTTCTGTCATTGCTTCTTTCATTACTCTTCAATCACAAATAATTATTCTCTCAATGTATTAAGACGCGATAACGTGTTTAAAAATTTTGCACATCAATTAAAAAGTGTTTTGTCGCACTTTTAAGGCTAACGATAAGCCTTCACCGCGTCGAGATTATTTCGGTTTCGATCTCTGAGCATGCGATACGAGACTACTACTTGCGAGCTTGATAATCACAACAACAGGAAATGGTCAATGGTCCTATATCTTGGACACGACATGATCATCGATGTCACTTGCAGCGTTGGGGACATGCGTGATCCTCCAAGACAAATATGCCCCCATACGCAATCCCTTAGAAACCGATAATACATATATATATATATATATACACACTAAATGCATAAAAATGAATATATAGTTTGTTACACGGGCACGAAACCATCGATTTGTCGCGCACAACAAGTGCCACGACGTTACATATTTTTCGAGCGGTCTAAATGCGCTGTAACAAACTATATATGCGATCCGTCGCATATAGTTCTACATACATTATATATAGATATGATATCTCTCTACCTATATATATATATCGATCTTATTATATTCAGCACTACACACAAATTGCTTTAAAATATTCAGCTTCAAACATCTCAAATTCTTGCGCAAAAATCCCACTTTCCCTCGTCCCCTTGTATACACATCTTCTTCCAAAAGTTTTTATATATATACATATATGTAATACGCGTATTACATATATATTACATATCTCACGCCTACTACGTATCTATATAACATAATTGCATGTGTCTTTTACTCTCATAATGAAATGATTCTCCCCTACAATTGTTCCCGTCTCTCTTCCCCCGTTCCTCACTTTCGTCCATTCGCCTCGGGACGAAGTATCATGTCTTTTCTTTATCTGTTTTTTTTTCTCTTTTTTTTTTTCTGGTCTCTGAAAATCCAGAAGTTAGTGTTCGAGAGAAGAATGTTCCCGCCTCGCTGCCATTGCCAGTACCGCGAATGCTGATTTTCGCGAGCACAATGCATCGTCGACGCACTGCGCGTGTTCTGCTCCTCCTCCCTCCCCCAGCGCCCCGGTCGCTGCGCCGCTCGTCCTCTAGCACCCTCCCTCTCTTCTCTCGTTCCGCCACCCCTCGCCAATACGGCATTGTTCTATTTGTAAAATCAATTTGTATCGCGCTCCTCGATTCAGCCAGAGGCATTAGCTTCCCTTGTACATGGCAACGCGGCCGTCGAATGTCGGCCGAATGGAGTTGCGGATTGTATTGGCAGCGAAGTGAGAATATTGGATCGCATTGAACCGTTGACCGCGGAAGCTGATTTAACAGGCGAAATCGATTGCCCGCGTCCACGCCCGTATATAAAGACACTAGTCGCTCACGGACTCAGAAGTATGATCGCATTACCGGGTTAATTAGGAGAGCGCCCAAAGTAGATGCTATATCTATACCGGTGTCTCGCCGTTCTCACGGCAAGGATCACTGAAAATTAGATCGCGTTAATTTATTCAAAAGCTTCTATATCTTGCAGAGATAAAAGTGTTATAGTTACTCAACAGAAACTTAAATTGCCTTAAATAATCTATCTAAAACGTTAAAGTTTTGCATAAGAATTAATTGTGAATTTGTGAACTATCTCTCTGACTGAGACTTTGTATGAAATTTTTTATGAGAATTTATTAAACTCTGTTTAGAGCAGAACCTATCTCGTCTCAAAATTATTATTTTTGTTTATTAAGCTGAACGTATTGTTTCGCTTTAGCGCGCACGCTAATCAAAAATTGCATTCCAATCGTAGACAGTAAAATGTAAATGTTGAGAATGCTTGGTTTTAAATCAGCATTGCGCGGATTAATGGGTCGACGAAACAATCCCGCTTTGGTGGACCTCAATATATCTATAATTTGTAACAGTCGAGTTGCGGTGATGCGAGGCCAGGTTGTTACCGAACAAGGACTCGGGATAGTAGGCATCAGAGTATCTGTGGACAGGGATTCGCGCTTTGGATTCACCTTGACCAGAGCCGACGGATGGTAAGGATCAATAATTCAATTCGCAGCTTACTTGACCGTTCGAATTTTCGGATGTTCCTTTACAGATTTGCCATGCATTAAAGTTAAACCAAGCTATATGACAATTGCTGTATAGCAATTTTATAACTTCTACGTACATATAATACGTTGTCTCTTAGAATAAAATTATAATTAAATGTAATAATAGAAAAATAATGTGAGAAAAACAGATTTTTAATCATCAAAGATATCAGTGGCAAAAAATTGACTGTGCGAACGTTTGTTCGTTCGAGAGTGTGTGCACGTTTTAAATATCATTATATTTAATTAAATCATTATGAATAACGTTGTTAAAGTATTATATGTATGAAAAACGAAGGTCGATTATTGTAGTGCGCGTTTGATATAAGTAAAAGGATTTATTATCTACTTATATAAATTAGAAGATGGTGCCCCTGAGTTGATGTACTGACTGAGGAGTAAGTCAAAGAATCCATATATAAGGATGATATCAGTGATTATTCCACATAAAAGTCCGCATTCTTTTCTCCGAGTCTTTTTTATTACAAATAATATGTATAGATAAAATAATTTGTATTAATAATTTACTAATATGCGCGTGTAGACGCAATTATGCAGTTCATATTTTAAGCTGATGTAGTTATTACCGCGATATAATATTATTTTGAAAGAGGGATTTACACGATTATGACGGACATCCATAACGTAAATGACGTTTACCATGCACGCGTATATAATCCAGATTATATTATATACGCATTACATTATATTGCACTCTGAGAATATTCAAGAACATATTTCAATTTCTCATTTGTTACTTGCTAATTATTCTTGAGTATATATGAGTTCGTGCGTAAAATAAGTAGAGATTGTGAGCTATCTAGATAATGTATTATTAATGATAGGGGAAAAAAGAGAAAGAGAGAAAGAGAGAAAGAAAGAAAGAGAGAGAGAGAGTTACGTCGTTACATCCGTTTACAATGTAGAAACGAATATACGCGTCGTCGTTGTCGTCATCGTCGTCGTCGTCGTCCTTGTCGTCTTCGTCACATTAGCATTTGCACATGATGGGCACGACATGTACGTGGCAAAGCTGGACGTCCTGCACGATAGTATCAAGGCTGCATTGTAATGAAAAGGGAAGGGCAGACGGTGATGTAGGAGAGAACGACTATATTCAGGGGTATATACAGTAATTCTGGCGAGAATAATTCTGAAACAGGAAAGCGGAGGAGTTGGGATACCAGACCACATCAAAGCCCGAGCTAATGATGTCGAAAGCTTACTAATTACTCCGTGCAAACCTCCGTATATATCACGCTTCATGTCCATGGCTGTCTCTCTCTCTCTCTCTCTCTTTCTCTCTCTCTCATGGTATGTTCGCGCTGTCGGCTCGTCGAAGTGTGTCCGCATATATATCGATCGAATTTACTCGTTACGAAAGTTTGTTTCGGGCATATTCTTTCCCGATGTAATTCACATTAATGTAACGACCTGAATACCACGCCTATATCCGTGATTATCATAAATATAAAATAATAAGCGCACACGTGTTATTTTATTCATTGATACATCTTTAATTAGGATATCGTTACAGCGCGTTACAGTTTAAGTGAATTTTTTAGCGCGATATTATGTTCTGATCGCGTATTAATGTAAACTTCTCTTCGTTTACGCCGTGAATCTTGATTTAATATTGTTTTTTCAATTGTTATCATCACACTGATCAGTTATTAGAAAAGAAGTAAATAAAAATAGCATTCATACTAATTTTAGTACAGGAGAGTACTTTTTTTTATTACACGGCATATTTTAGTTAGCTCCAGAAAATGACTGTCTTGTATATCTTTAAGAAGATTATTCTATAAATAGTTCCCAAGGAGAAAAGAGGAGCGTTAATCTATAACTACGTTAATAATACAATAAATATGACGCTATTATAAATTCTGTGTTAAAAACGTGTTTCGCAGTTTTTGTTTTGCCGCTCCAACTTTCAGAGAGAGAGAAAGAAAGTCAGTAATTTTATATGAGGAAGGATATTACTTCATTAAATCCCACAGCGCATTTTTAAATCTGAGCACAAACTTAAATAACGAACGGTATTATATGGTCTGAAGAGAAAGAATTGCAAACTACAATTAAAAATAAAAATTTACTTCGTTTATTGTTCACGTCGATAAGTAGAACGCGTAATCGTAATAATTCCACAAGGAAGTTTTAAAATTGCGCACACATTGTTGATACTTCAAGAAAAATAGATAGTAATTTGATAATTAAAATATATTTGACGTGACAACATTTGCTATATTTCTTGCTGACTAAAGATCTTTCGAAACTTTCGTTACTGTAAAAGATAGAACATTTATATAAACAAGCAGGAAACAATTTCTGCTGTTTGCCGCGATTGAAATTATATTGTTCGGTGTAGAAGAAAAACGAAATATTTAATATTTTTCATTTGTACAGTAAGGGAGATTACTCAACATCATAATTGGAAAATTAATAATCAGACGAATTAAAAAAAAACCTTCGAAACACGCATTCCAACTCTAGGGGTAGACTCGTCGGTCATTGATTCTCGGATAGAGGGAGCGCACTATATTGATCGGTCTACGTCGGATTCTTATGTAATATCGGCAACCGGGACGTACGAAATGCATTTACTACGTATTTACGTACTCTGATCAGGTTCGACGTCCTGGTCAATGGCGGAGGCGCCGTGACGCTTCAATTCCAGCGGAGTCCCTTCAAACCGCTCACGAGAACCGTCTTCGTACCATGGAATCAGATCGTCGTTCTGCCGCCCGTTATAATGATTCTCAGCAAGGAGGGCGAGTCTTATAAATCTAACCAGCCACCGAGCCCGGCAGTGGGTAAGCATCGACACCACGGATATGTATTACTGCAGTTTTTGTTGTTTTCTATCAGATCCGGAGAGTACATATATCTCTCTCATCGTGTTACGTGTCGGATCGTGTTACCCATTAACACCACAAACGTTTCGATAAACGCGCGTACGTGCTCGATCACTTGAAATCGAACTCTGCGCGCGTTGGAAAAGGAAGGATAACAAAAGAAGCGGATACAGCTCGGACATATTTTTTTGCAAAAAATTTTATACTAAAAAAAAAAAAGAAAAAGAAAATGTACGTAATTTATTATCGCTTTTTTCTCCTCACGTTTCATTGTTATCCACGCATCGTCACACCTCGTTTCAACGTGTAACGTCTTTGTTCCGTCCCATGAGTGTTATATGCGTTTTTGAGTTCCTTATCATTTAATAGAATACAATATAATAGGCTTCCCAGGGATTTCGATGGGGCTCTTTAGTGAGCACGGCCCGTGCTTGGAACACGATCACGAGACACTACGACCTATCATCGTGAGCACGTGGATGCCGGAGAAGGTTGGCGGTTTACCCGGAAAGAGTTTGGTCTTTGCCGAGAGTCAGGTAAATTTTTATTTTTCGATTTAATGCAAATTGCCGTAACAAATTGCCAATCAAAAACTAAAAAGTCGCATATTACTGCTGTACGCAAGCAAAAAACGAATATCAGATTGGCAAGTAATAAGATTTTGGAATAAGCGTGAAATGCTAAAAAAAAAAGAATTGCACAGAAAAATCGAGAGTCGCGAAACACCGAATAATATTATTTACAACGAAAATGATAGCGCGCTGTGTGATCGGTTTAACGGGACGTTGAACACTGCGCTTGCAGATTGTGCAGGAAAGCATTGCTATTCCGGGCTCGAATCTTCACTTGATGTATCAAAGCAGCCAGGCTGCGGGCTACCTTTCTACCGTGAGAATGCAACTGACTGGATCGTTCATTCCGAAATCGCTGACGCACGTGCACGTGCATGTGGAGATCGAAGGCTCGCTTCACACGAAAACGTATGAAGCTGATCCGAATCTGACGCATACGTTCGCCTGGAACAAGCGAAATGTTTACAAGCAGAAGGTGTACGGTGTGGCGCAAGCGAGAATCTCAATCGGCTACCAGCATTCCACTTGTCCGTCCGTGATTTGGGAGACGCAGACGGCTACTTTGCAAGGATTCGACGTTGACATTTCCGATATAGGCGGCTGGGGACTCGACATCCATCATCATTATAACTTTCACGAGGGAATCCTCCAGAAAGGCGACGGTTCCACTCTGCACTTCAAGCAATATCCGCGCACAGTGAAGGTGGTGATGGGCACTGGCATGCGGAGGAGCTTGGTGTGTCAGAACTGCGACGGTCTCGCCAAGGACGCTAAACTCCTGACGCCTGTGGCTCTCGCCAGCGGACCCGACGGCAGCATATACGTCGGAGACTTCAATCTGGTCCGCAGAATCACGCCCGAAGGAAAAGTTTACACTGTTCTGATTCTGAGGTAATTTATACGTTATATAACAGAATTCGCAACACATGAAGTATAAACGAGTAAGTACATAAATTTCAAATGAATCTCTTGCAGCGCGACTCAAGTGTCGTATCAGTATTATCTGTGCATCTCTCCGGCTGACGGACACTTGTACATTAGCGATCCGGAGAAGCATCAAATATTGAAGGCTCTGTCGTTGGATGATGTTCAAGATCCCAGTATCAATATCGAGGCTGTTGTCGGAAGCGGCGAGAGATGTATTCCAGGTGACGAAGGACACTGCGGCGACGAAGGTCCGGCCATTAATGCGAAACTGGCTCATCCTAAAGGTAAGAACAAACTACCCTCTCTTTCTGAAAGACATTCAAACAATTTCGAGTGATATCTTTCTTTCTGAAAGACGATGATATAAAATGATGATTCACGAAATTACAAATCCTAAGAGAGTTTATGATCCACAGGAATCGCCATTGCGGCCGACAAAACGATGTACATTGCCGATGGCACTAACATTCGCGCCGTTGATCCTCGAGGTATTATACATACTCTCGTAGGACATCATGGTCATCACAATCATTGGTCACCTGCGCCTTGCATCGGAGCCATTCCCGCACACCAAGCTCAGTTACAATGGCCGACCGGACTGACTCTAAGTCCACTGGACGGATCTCTTCACTTCATTGACGACAGACTCGTTTTGAAGCTCACCAGCGATCTGAAAGTGCGCGTGGTTGCTGGCACGCCTCTTCACTGTACCAGCAGCGCGAACAGTAATAGCAACGCTAACGGAGAATTGCTGAAATTGAATTCGTCGGTGACGACGAACTCGAAAAAATCAGACGAAGTTTTAGGATCGGTGTTGGCCGTCAGTTTTAGTCCAACCGGTGAACTATACATTGCGGATCGCGATTCTCATCGAGTCAATTCCATCAGAGTCGTTGATTCCTCCGGGAAAATGTCGCACTTTGCCGGTCAGCAGCAGGAGAGATTGCGCGGCCAATGCGAATGTAATAACACCACACCTAGCACCAAGGATATGGATACGTGCACTTGTACAGATGATACTAGCAGTACTGAGACACTGCTGTCGTCAAACGCCAAGTTCACTACTATATCCGCTCTAGCGGTTTCGCCGGACGGTGTTCTACATGTAGCTGATCAGGGTAGTCTTCACATCCTGGCACTTCAACCTTATCTTCCGAATCACGATGAGAACGGAGAGTTTCGTATTCCATTCCCGCCTTCGAACGAGATTTACGTGTTTAATCGTTACGGGCAACACATATCCACGAAAGACTTGACGTCCGGAAAGCCTCTTTACTCTTTCTTGTACAGCAAGAATACGAGCTTCGGCAAATTGTCCACGGTGACCGACAGCGCGGGTAACAAAATCCAATTCCTACGAGATTACAGCAGCGTGGTCAGCTCCATCGAGAACACTCAGGATCACAAGTCCGAGTTGAAAATCTCCGCTGTCGGATTTTTGGAGAAGCTATCCGAACGCGGTAGAGCAGAAATTGCTTTGAGCTACGATGGTTCCACTGGTTTACTCACCAGTCGATCAGGAGTGAGTTGAAAGATCTTCATTTTGTACTTCAGTTTGTTAAGTAATGTGAATAAATATTAAGCAAAATGTTATCACGTATTTCAGGGAGACGAAACGTATATATATAATTACGATAACTTGGGACGTGTCACTGATGTAATATTGCCAACGGGAGAAAAGTTGAAACTATCATCAGATTTATCTGACGACGAGGGTTTGTCAGTTAAAGTGTCGGCTCCGCTTCAAGCCTTATCGAAAGGAGATAAACAGCGAATTGTGGAGTATAAAATGAAGAATGAAAAGTCAAAAATGCTGACAATTACTGATGGTTTGTAATCTTTCAAACCTATTTTACTACAGTAGTTAATCTATTAGCGCAAATGTGTGAATAAATTTTATCTATTAAGTTACGTACGTACGTACGTTTTTAATTTTGAATTTTCAGATTTCTCTTTAATTATTAATAATATGAATTTAATAACATGCTTCGTAATTTTATAATTTTGCAGGCACTAAACTTCTGAAAGCAATCGCGTTTACAAACAGTAGTCTGGAAGTATTTCTACCTGGAGGCGGCAGACTACTGAGCGCGGCTACAACAAAGCACCCACTGCTCGAAGCGTCTTTGCCAGTGGAAGCGGAGATGCTGCCTATGTGGAGCTATCAATTGATGTCTCTCGGTGAACTAACAAACACTATGACAACAACGTACAATCTGATCGGAGATGTTAGTCAACGTCAGGAAACGCTCAACCGGGGGATTTGGGTGAATGACACACGAGTGATAAGCGTCGAATTTGAGCAGGCATTCAGTCGTGAGACATTCTATGACAAAGCGGATACTCCTCTGCTAACGGTGACCTTTGATCTAAATGGCCAGCCTTTAGTCTGGCAACCGCACGAACATGGTCACAACCTCAGCATCACTTACGATCGATACAACAGGATCGTGAGTTGGAAATGGGGCGCTTCCGACGAGCTATACGGTTATGATCGACACGGACAGCTGGCAGAAATTACCAGCAAAGATGGCACGAAACAGTACACCTACAACGACTTCAACATGCTGTCGAAGATTACGCTCGCCAGCAAACGGGAATTTTCGCTACAGTACGACGATGACGGCGGATTACGACACATTATTCTACCGTCACAAACCAAACATTCCTTCTCTTGTCAGGCTTCTCTCGGTTTTCTCAGGGTAACATATACACCACCAGGCAGTACAAGAGCTTACCTGCAGCATTACAGTCACGACCGAAACCTGCTGCAGACCGTGTTTCCAGGAGACGGAGCTCGAATCGTTTACAGATATCACACGTCGGGCCAGCTTGCGGAAATTGTTCACGGCGACGGCAAGAGTGAGATTAGATACACCGAGAGCGGACTGCCATCCGAAGTGATACATTCCGAGAGAGATGTAGAATACAAATGGGATTATCAATATAGCGCGGGACTCTTGGTGGAGGAGCGGATTGATTTTGGCGCTAAGACTGGCCTGAGCAACGCTAAGTTCACTTTTGAATACGATTCGAATCTTCGATTAATCGCCGTGCAAGGTAGAATAGGCGGACAGACGCTGCCGCCACATACTATGGCTTACAGTCCGAGATCGGGTATGCTCGAGCAAATCGGTCAGTTTAAGGTGACAAGACCACAGCTAAACGAAACAACCGTGTTCGACGGCACTGCGCTATTCTCGCGCACCACGGACGACAGATTTTTAGAAACTCAAGTCACGGTAACGATCCATCGAATGCAAGTGTTTAGGATGGAATTTACACACGATTCGCGCGGACGCATCAATCAAACAAGAACGTACACGCGCAATGTCGCTGTCAATACGTACACTAATGTGAAGAACTACACATGGGACTGCGATGGTCAACTGACCGGTGTAGAAGCACAGGAACCTTGGGGTTTCAAATATGACGACAATGGCAACATGCTGTCGCTCACCTATCGAGGTAACACGATTCCAATGGAGTACAACAGTATGGACCGAATAGTCAAGTTCGGGGAGGGATTATACAAGTACGACAATAGAGGTCTGGTGGTGCAGAACGCAAGAGAGGAGAGATTCAATTACAACGCCAAGGGTCTTCTCGTGCGTGCTACCAAACGCGGCCGCTTCGACGTGCGTTACTATTACGATCATCTAGATCGTCTGGCTACAAGGAAGGACAATTACGGCAACGTTACGCAATTTTTCTACAACAATCAGAAACGTCCGCACGAAGTGAGTCAGATATACAGTCCGCGCGACGGCAAACTGATGTCGCTTGTGTACGATGACAGAGGACATCTTATATACGCACAAGTGTATCGGCACAAATACTACATTGCTACTGACCAATGCGGCACGCCTATCATGATCTTCAATCAATACGGAGAAGGCATTAGGGAAATTATGCGATCGCCTTACGGCCACATCGTTTACGACTCTAATCCATATCTTTATTTACCAGTTGATTTCTGCGGCGGACTTCTTGATCAGGTAAAAATGAGAATTTTACCATTCTCGCGTTTTTTTTTAATTCTATCTGACTGTTAAATTGCAATATATAATAGTATGTCATTCATGTACACATCAGAAAGAAAGAGAGAGAGAGAGAGAGTGAGTTTGTGAAATAAAAGGAACGGAGAGAAAAATATTTGACATTTTTAATTGAATTTTATAGGTCACATCACTAGTTCACATGCCAAACGGTAAGGTATACGATCCACTGATAGGTCAGTGGATGTCGCCGCTCTGGGAAAACGTTCTGGATCGTATAGACAAGCCGACGCATTTACATCTGTATAGATTTAATGGAAACGACCCGATCGATGTCAGGCACACAGATAGGCCAAATCAACCAACTGGTAAATTCACTTGGTTATTACTGAATTAATTTATACTTTAACAAAATTGTACTTGATGTATTTTAATTTTTCAGATCACATATCATGGCTATCGCATCTCGGGTACGATCTCAAGAGTTTGGCGCCGCAGCTGTTTCCGGACGAATTACCAGAAAGTCTCGTGCCGCGAGCTCTCGGTCCGGGTACCTCGATATTCGGTAAGAAGAAGAAAGCACGCAATCTCGGCGTTCAGTCTGGTTTTCTTGCATACATCGCCCAACGGCATTCTGGCGATGCAATGAGCTTGTCCGCGCCACTAAGGTCAGCTCTGAAGAAGGATACCAGCGAGCTGATACCTAATCGTCTGGGCGCGGCATCCGATCCTCCATTTGGCAAAGGTATTCTGGTGTCGAGGACTGTTGACGGTCAGGCGGTAGTGTCCAGCGTGCCGAGTGCTAACGCAATCTACGGAGATGTTTTTACGTCCGTGTTTAATCGCTCGTACTTCCTGCCGTTCACATTCGTCGTGCACAGCGCGCAACAGGACGCCTTCTACTTCGTCAAGGAGGAGACGTGGCGAGCGAGCGAAGATCGCGGCCAGCTGAAGCGGCTGGGCGGCCAAGTAAATACGACGTACCACGAGAACAAGAACGGCAGCGGTAACGGTTCTTTACTCGATGTGAAGATACACGGTGCGAGCTACGTGGTAAATCTACGCTACGGCACTACGGCGGAAAAGGAAAAACAGCGACTTTTGCATCACGCGAAAGCGACCGCGATCAGAAAGGCTTGGCATCGGGAACACGAGGCGCTCAGGGCAAACACTCCAACGTCAATTGAATGGATGGCCGCTGAGCAGGATGAGATACTGAAGGAAGGTTTCGTATCGAACTACGAGGGCGAATACATACACGATGCGCAACAGTATCCTGAGCTCGCGGAGGATCCCTACAACATCAGATTCGTGAAAAAGGCCGTAGATCAGTCGAGCAAGAAGCGACGCAGGAGGAGAGGCGCGCCGTCCTGTAAGCTCTGGTGGTTAGACAAGATGTGCTAGAGCAACACCGAGGAACCAGTCACGTCAGTATCGTCCACTTTGCGCGAGGACATTGTTCAGTATCGAAACGGAAACTTTTCGAGCGACGCCAGAAAGAAAGAGAAAAGAAAGAAGAAGAGGAAAAAGGAAGAATGAGTGAAAGAAGAATAAAAATTGAGCCGCTGTAGCGCAGCGTCCGTATATGCGCGCCGCATATATGTATGTATATATATTATATATACATATATATATATAAAAAATCCGTGTATATACGTATAATATATATATATACACATACATATATATGAACGTACTGAACACTCTCTATCAAAAAGTTTTATACCAAAGTCTATTTGTGTATTTCAAAGATGCCAAAAACACTATATAACGTTATATTATATATATATATATATATATATTATAAATATCTATATATATACCGCGCGCGCGAGAAATATATAAGATATATAGTGTGTCAAGTACACGCGGAGGAACACGGGTTTTCACCGAGGTATTCGTTCCACACGGACCAGCTGCGCAACCGATCCGCGATTGACAGATCCGCGAAAGCCTTAAACAAGCAACTGCCGAAGAGGAAAGATATAGAAGACCAGGAAAAAAAAATGCTTATACCTATATAATCCCCCGGGATCGTGAGAAACTCGGGAAGAAACAAACAAACATTGTCGTGATCAAAACACTGTGAAAAAGATCTTTCCGAAGATTCGTGGCGGATGTGGATGCAACTGAAGTTCGTTGCCAGGCCTCGCAGGGTTGAATTCTACTCTAGGAATCTTAATTATATACGTTTGTCTGACATAAGGCCAGCAAGTTCATCAAGCTTGCGCTTGAGGCCTAAGTGATGGTGGACTCTGGTATCGCGTATTGATACGAAGTAACTATATTAGTCAAAGGTGCAAAGAGAAGAGAAGAAAAACACGGGGAGGATAAATCAGAGAGGAAAGAGGCCATTCATCGTTGAGCGCGACTTGAGTGAGAGAAACTAGTCAATACATAGCTTTACATTGACATAGCAACCTTCTTCGGTGTAAGATAAATGCGAGGAAAGTGTGAATATGTGAACATACCGTACGGTATGCGTTTGTGGCCGACCAGCCCTTGTTTGACGCGATATTTTAATATCGCGCACTTTTTAGGAAAAAAAGAAAAGTGTTTGGTGGCCAAAACGCGTAAAAAAAAAAAAATATCTCAACAATGAATGGCCCCGTTGAGAGAGACGGAAGAAGAGTAAGAACGAAGAAATTAGAGAAGAGAGGCGGAATTTCTCGGTGTCCCGGAAAATAAAAGACTTAGGAGCGACGATCGTGCGATCTCGAGCTTGAATTCCGTTCGCGGCTTTAGACATACAGTTAAGGACAAAACGAATTTGTACTATAAAGTGGTGCTTTTCTTGTATGGCGCGCATGAGTATGTGTGCGTGTGTGAAAGAAAGAGAGAAAGAGAGAGAGAGAGAGCGAGCGAATAAAAGAGCCAAAATATTAGAAGCGCTTGTGTTGGTGACTGATGCGATATGAGTATGCATGAGAGACATTGGAGATACTAATAGCGTAACTAAACGTATTTTTAACATGTGGATGTGTCCTATCCGTAGTATAAGCGTTTCCGATCGTTGTCTATCAATGATAGATTTTTATCGCATTGTGTCGTACACGCGAGGAAGAAAGTAGTCGCTCGGGATCGACGGTAGTGAAATTCTCCGGTGACTCGCGGAGACTTTGCGGAGGGAAAAGTGCCGTGGTACGTGCGAGCCAAATGTCCGCGTATATATAGATCGGAAGCGAATGGAGAAATGAGAAATGAGGGATAAAAAAAACTCACGCATTATCGGTAAAATAATACGTATACAATTATCGCATATTCGTGCTTGCTGGATATGAACGTAACAAACGTTATTAACAAAACTATGTTTCCTCAATGAGAGAGTACTAAATATGTGTATCCAAAATATAAACTGCCCGTCAAGTAACGATCGTTTCGCCTGTGTATGTGTGTACGCGCGTGTGTATGTGTACGTGTGCGCCGATCGTCCGCGCACAAACTTATATATGCATATGTGCATCGATGCCATTTTAGCACCGGAAGCTCTTTTCGTTATTAGTCACCTTCCAATCAGCCAATCTTCCTCCCCTTTCCGTCTCACGAAAATTACGGATCTATCGATCCGTCGCGCGTATTGTTTGCTCTCCACGTTCGTACTTGTCATTGATATTTTGTAACGCGGCTTTAGAGAAGATGGTGCCGTTTATTGATATTATAAATTAGTGGGGCACAACGACATTGCTGTCTGAATATAGATGATGAACAAAACTCGTTTTCTATACGCTGAGTGTATAAAAAAAATATATATATACATAATATATATAATATATATTATATACATAATGTATACATATATATATATACAATATATTATATATTATATGTGTGTATATATAATATAGGGAAGCTTTATGACGTATTTTTAACTCAAGTGTTTAGACGTACTGCCATCCAACTGCCGACGTCTTCGAAAAAAAAAAGATGACGTCTCAAAGATGACGTCTCAAAGATGTCCAGAGAATGTCCGGAAGATCAGCATGTCTTTACGGCTTCTATTAGATGTTATATTGTCTGACAGTTTCAAGAACTACTGCCCAAAACGAGCTCTCGTTAATTGCGCGCATTGACGGGATCGGAACAACGATCCGTTTTGTACATTTCTCGTTCTCGACGGATAGGCGAACATGGGAAACGAACGCGCGAAACATAACTCATCAAATCCACACGATAAATTCATCTACGCGTGTGTTGATCGCATTCTCTCGCCCTACGAACGAGCTCGACCACCACCCGCGAGCTGCATTCCTTCTTCTGCTTATCTTAACGCGGCAACAAACTTGGCAATTTTAATTTCATTCAATTTTACACGTTTTAAAAGCTATGTCTCCTTGGAAAGAAAGAATTTTGTCCTACAAATATCAACTTGGAAAGTGTTTGAATAATGTAAAACAAGGCATGATAAAAAATTGGTAATTGTAATGATAAAAACAAGAAACGCTGCTGTTTTTGAGTTTAATAAGTAATTTTTCCGTCAGTTGTTTTTTCCAACTTCTGCTTCTTTCGAGACAGGCAAAGAAGGAGTGCTTCTTCGTCATTCATGGACATCTGTAAACACTTCCTGTCTCATTCACCTTACTTCACCCGGCCAGACTTTCACATGCTTCCCTACTCTGTCTCCTGCTCTTTTACATTGCCTCTATTTGATCTTTGATTGATATTATCCGCTGTTAGACCCACAGCAATGGCGCGTTGTTCAAGAAGAATTGACTATTTTTAAATATCACGTGTCAAATTAACGAGCGGGCCAGATAGCCGCTAATATGTGTTGTAAACGAAACGGGCGGGATCCCACTCGAATCGTGGCCCGACCTTCTCTCACGACTATAATATTAGGCAAAAAGAAATTCACTCTCTAACTTCCGTGAAGTTTCAACTCTCGTTTTTTGCGAAACTCGTTCCAGAATTCGCGATAATTCCACGTACTAAATAATAAGAAAGGAAAACGAACGAGGTAGAGCGCGCAAAAAAAAAAAAAAAAAAAAAAAAAAAAAGATATATAAATATATTTGAGGAGATATTATATATACACATACTCACACAACACACATCAACACACACATGAAAGAGAGAGGCTAAAGTGGCCAATTATAGGAGCAACCGTCGATCTACCTATTGCGGCGCGATTGGTTCTCGAAATGCGCGATTTTGGACTCGAAAAGTGCGACTCCACGTCGAAACAAAAAAACAGAAAAATAGAAAACAGGGAAAAAAATCTGGATTTTTCCGGAAACGTGACGGAAGTTGAGCATGTGAGAACGATAGAGAGAATGCGAGAGCGAAAGACAGTGAAAACGAAAGAGTGAAAGATACTAAAAGAGTAAGCGAGAGAGCGAAAAAGAAAAGAGTCAACCACGCTAAAGCTACTACGACCACTATCCTAAATAGATTACGCTACTTTGCCGCTGATCTAATTGTTTACTGTCACGTGTTGCTGTAAACCTAAACAAAACCTAAACACAATACGATATTATATATATATTTTATTTATATTACCTAATCGATTGTATATTTATTGTAAATAGTCACGATGTTTGCTATGATATAATATATCTGTAATTGGATGGAATCTGCCTGTAAAACACTATGTTTAAATCTTTTTTCCTATTCCCTTTTCTCCTTAATATCATAACATTGATTACCGTATTAATTTATACACACTCGAAGAATATGGAATTAAAAAAATTTATCTAGTTAAAGAATTTATAGAAAAATTCTTTGAGAGATTCAAAAAAAGTCAAAATGATTCAAGAATTTAAGGAAGATTAAGACAATGCAGAGAGAATATAAAAAATTAAAGTAAATATATATAAATTCATAAATAAATATAAATATCACATAAATAAATATAAATACACATAAATAAATATAAATATCAAGTATAAAAGTAACAATTTATATATACTGTTACTACAATCATATATAGATAACGAATTTACGTTATCGAAAATCAGTGCGATTGATATATGCGGATACTACGCATGCAATATAAAAATTGTTTCTTTTAGCTACATTGAGTATATACATATATATTTAACATTAATAAAAGTAATAAAATCTTTAAGTAAAATAAGTAAAACAAACAAGTTTAAGTCTCTTATGATTTATATAATTTAACTAGATCATTATAAGATAAGAATTTTTTCCATGAAATTTATAATATATAGATAAAAGAGTTGTAGTTAAAAGGAACAAAATGTTTAAAATTCGATTTTTTTTATGACTCATATTTGTGCGGTCCCTTCGTTGTCCATCGATGACTCTTCTTCTGCAATAGTCTCTCTCAGAAGTGATCCATCGTGGTCCTTTCATTGTCCATGTAGTCCATGTCGTTGCACTTTTTTCACTCGAGTAGTATGTGGTCAGTTATGGCGCGTCACAACAAACCCCCTCCACCTGGCCCCCCCACCCCAACTGGCGCCATTGCCCCACCACTGT